>APFE030875039.1:59130-75456 GCA_000404065.3 Pinus taeda
ACCTCATATTCTTGTGGCTGCTGCATATATATCTCTTCCTCCAAATCCCCATGGAGAAAGGTTGTCTTTACATCTAACTGCTCAAGACGCAAATCTTCAGCTACTACTAGACTTGAAATAGTTTTCATTGAAGTCATTTTCACAACAGGAGAAAATATCTCATCAAAGTCTATACCCTTTTTCTGTGCAAACCCCTTCACCACAAGTCTAGCTTTGCACCTTTTTCTACCTCCATCTTCTTCCTTTAGCATGTAAACCCATTTATTCTGCAATGTTGTTTTACCTGCAGGCAACCTGACTAAGTCCCAAGTCTGTTTATGTGCTAAGGAGTCCATCTCTTCTTTCATGGCTTGCTCCCACTTCTTCCTGGTTTCTACCTACACTGCTTCTTCATAACATGCTAGTTCACTAGAATCAGTCAACAATACATAATATAATGAAGGAGAGTATTGTTCAGGGGGTCTACTCATCCTGGTAGATCTTCTAATACCACTTTCAGGTGTTTGAGATGCTTGTTGTTGTTGTGGTCGTTGTTCTGGCTATTGATCATTATGATTTTCAGGCACCATCACTATTTTTGTGATCTCGTCAAGCACTGTGTAGTCTCTGTTTTCTTTTTCCTGTTTCTTTTCTTGTAGCTGATCCTTATACAAAACCTTTTCGTTGAATATGACATCCCTACTCCTAATGATTTTATGTTTTTTATAATCATAAAAGCAATAACCAAAATCATTAACACCATATCCAATAAAGGTACATTTCTTTGATTTTGCCTCAAGCTTTGTTCTATTTTCTTTTTTAATGTGGACAAAGGATTCACAACCAAAAGTATTTTAAAACGAGTAGTTTACCTTTTTACCTATCCATGCCTCCTCTAGAATACCACCATCTAAGGAACTTGAAGGCCCTCTATTTATTAGATAAATAGCAGTATCTATAGCATTTGCCCAAAATTGTAAAGGCAATCCTGCATGCAATCTCATGCACCTTGCACGTTCCATGATTTTCTTGTTCATTCTTTCTGACACACCATTTTCTTGTGGTGTTCCTGGAACTATATTCTCTTTGTGAATTCCACTCTCAAAACAGTACTTATCAAACTCTTTGCTGCAATATTCACCTCCATTGTCTGATCTGAGACACTTCAACCTTTTTGCTGTCTCATTTTCAACCAAAGCTTTCCATTTCTTGAAAGTATCAAATACATCAGATTTATTTCGAATACAATAAATCTAGGTTTTTCTAGTTGCATCATCAATAAAAGTAACATAATAACGAGAGCCACCAAGAGCAGGTCCCCATACATTTGTATGCACAAGCTCTATTTTTTGCTCTTCTTTTCTTTCCCAACTCTAAGGAATCTGACTCTCTTCTATTTTCCATGAACACAGTTTTCACAGAATTTTAAATCAACATGCTTCAAACCTGGCAACAAATTTCTTGAGTGAAGAATCTGCATCCCCTTCTCACTCATGTGCCCAAGCCTATGATGCCACAATGCAGTATCTTCTCCTGTAGAGGTTAAAGCATTAACAGAATTAGAAATACCATTGCATAAATACAATGTACCAACCTTTTCTCCTTTCGATATTAGCGGGGATCCTTTAGTGACTTTCCAGGTTTTATCTGTGAAAGTAGTTATGCAACCTTCACCTCCCAACTGCCCTATTGAAATCATATTTTTTTTCAGATCTAGAACATGACTTACCTCCTTCAATAGCCATTGATTTCCATTATGTTGTTTTATGAAAATTGTACCCATTCCAATGATTTTACAGGGTTTATCATCACCCAATCGAACCTGTCGCAAAATCTCCTTGACATAATCATGAAAATGTTTCTTATCAGGTGTGGCATGGAATGAGGCCCCTAAATCTACCACCTAGGCATCAATAATATTTTCTAATGAAAGAATCAAGGAATCTTGCAACACATCACCTATTATATTTGCTTCATGATTGTTTTCTTGCTACGCATCTCCTTCTTTTCCCTTATGAGACTTGCAGTCTTTCTTCAGGTGTCCTTTCTTCCCACATTTCTAGCACACTATCCCCGTTCTGGACTTGGATATGCCTTTTCTTGACTCACCACGATATCCAGAGCTCTTCCTCTTTCCATTTTTCTTCCCCTAGTCTCTGTAGTCAAAGCATTACATGATGTCTCACTGGAGCTTTTCCATTGCACTTCCTCACTAAGGATTGCACCGACAACATCATCAAACTTTAAAGTAATAGATCTAGAGACAGAGTTACTAATGGCCATAACTAAACCATTCCAACTTTCTGGCAATGAGCACAGAAATAACATAGCCCTAACTTCATCATCAAAATTTACCCCTACAGAACTTAACTGACTTGTAACTATATTAAAATCATTTAAATGGTCTGCAACAGATCCACCTTCTGACATCGTCATATTAAATAAATGCTTCATAAGAAATACCTTATTTGAGGCCGAGGGTTTTCATATAGTTTGGCCAATGTCGACATTAAACCCTCTGTTGACGTTTCCTTTGAAATATTAAACACTACCGACACCGTTAGGCACAACCATATTGTTCCAAGTGCCTTTCTATTGAGAATATACCATTATGTGTCTGTCATACTCGTCGACTTCTTTGTCCTTCCACTCAATGGTAGGTACATATCTCTCTGATACAAATAATCTTCCATATGCATCTTCCACAGCTAGTAGTTTTGGCCGTTCAATTTTTCGACCCTAAATCTACCATCTTCCGTCGTTGCTCCCACTCGAACTAGGAACCCTTCTCTCCTACGAGTTTATCAGCCAAAAAGACATTCGGCTCTGATACTAGTTGTTAGAAAATTATATATCACGGAGCAATGGAACACATAAAATATTGTAGAAATATAAACACAGAAAATGCATAAAATAAGAGAGACACAGATATATGTGGTTCACCCAGTTTGGGCTACATCCATGGAGAAACATCCAGTCCTTCTTTTATTATATTATCCAGCAAGCTGAAGAGATACAACCTACAACAGATCCGCTGTAACACCCTCTTCTCTCTCAAACGCCTCTCTCTTCCTCACTCAGAATATAGATATGCATAGATGCAATACAATTCCCTCATATATAGTGAGGGGTTGCCTTCTAGGGACAAAAACCCTAAATTAAACATAACTTCTACCGTTAGATCATCTGCCTAATGAACTGCCCAAATTGACTAGAAATTACTAGACTTTTACAAGGCAATTTTACATCTATTTTTAGATTCAGGGGTACTACCCCTGAAGGACTGCTAGCCCCCAGATAGACCCCTACAGGGGGGCCCGCACCCCCCTGCATGGAGGGGTGTACAGTCTTCTTGTGGTATACATCTGGCTGAAACCTTTGAATACAGAAAATAATCAAGCTCCACACCCAACAGTATTAGAGGTAGTTACGCTGACCTCTAGATAACAACCTTTACCGGTGCAAGCCCCCAAGCTTCGCAAGGGTGCCCTCCAGAAGTACTGTTGAACATGATGCAACGTCAACCTCAAGTGCCATGAGATTCCCCTCTACAGCCACCTGTGTGGATCCCTAGGATAGGTAACTAAAGACACCAGCTCATATCAGAAGCCGGGCGGAACAGTTGTGAGGTAAGATCCAACAAGTAAGAGAGGGGGTGTCTCTCGTCCTTACCTTCACGAACCCTCGTGCTTAACTCCCAGTCACAGAGCTTTCCCGGTCTCCCTAATGCTATTGGATTTCACTCTTTAATCAAACTTCTATGTTTTACAATTTAGAGTGGCCTTGGAGAGTTTACTGTCCTCTCGCCTAATCCAAGGCCCTAAATAAACCTAAAACTTGTTGGTGTATTATGATGACAATACAAAAATTTCTAGTTTATTTTATTAAGTGCTTGATTTTAAGTGGTTGTTCTTTTAAGTCAAACAGACAATATGGAAATGAAACCGATGGTTTTTGTATGATGCAAAAGAAATTAATGAAAAACTAACTTATATGAAATGCAATCGTTTGTTCTTCAACGAAAAGAAATTTCTACTTGGGTTCTAAGAAACTTCTATAAAGCAAAAAACTTTTTTCTTTTCTTTTCTTATAGCACACTTCACACTCACAAAAGCTAAAAAGACTATTGATGCTTTAATAATTCAAAACTACCCTAATGCAAGGTGTACATGATAATGCAAGATCCTAGATTACTCTAAAAAGAACAAAAGCAATTATTTATAACTTATTAATAAGCCAACTTAAATGTTTGAAAAGAATACAAATTTCAAATACAAAATCTTCTCCAAACCAAAAGGACTAATCAAAAAGATAACAAATCACTTTTAAAAAATAAAAAAAAAAACCAAAAACAAACTTGGAAAAAGAAGACAAAAACAATGTTTTTTAAGGACTTTTATTTTTCAAGAAGCAATGAAAACAACCTTTCAAAAGCACTCTATATGCCACCAAAGACTCAAAGACCAAAAGAAGAGCACAAGGAAACTTTGCAAGTTACCAATTCGACAACAAATTAAAACTTGAACAAAAAAGGACTTCAGCTTGTACTAATTGACCTAAACAGTAGCAAAGAGCTTTGAGAAACTGACCAAGAAGTCAAGAAAGAAACACTTTCAAATTCATCAAAAAGAATCATTCAAAAAGAAAGAAAAGGTGTAAGGCCACGAAATGACGAAAAGCAAAGAAAGTAGACCAATAATCATGCTTAACACAAAGATTGAAAACAATCTGTTGTTCCAGAGGACCATAACAATCAATAACCTCTATATGAAGTCTTGTGTGTCCAAACACAAATCATAAAACTCACTCAAAAGCAAATCTAGGCCAAAAAATTTTCAAAGTAGAAGAAAATTCAAAATAGTAAGCTCATTGAATAATTAAATTCTAAAGAAAGAAACTGACCACTCAGAAACCAAACAGAGCAAGAAACTAATCTTTCTAGGCAGAAATATTTGAAAAAAGCATGCAAAAAATGGTATACGCGATTGTGTTCAAGCACAAAGGCATGTACACGCGCTTCTGACAAAGGAAACTTGCATATACGCGGGTTCACTTCACAGAAACAAGCATGTGTATGCTATTGTAAACAGTTAAAAGTGCATATACAAAGCTTTGCAAGAAAAATAAAAAATGAAGCCAGATCAGAAAGATCAGACTTAAGGTCTGAGATTCTACTGGACCAAACAATATTGTCACAACAAGAAAACCAAGAACTGAACCCTGATTAACACTAAACAACCCAAATTAGGAATAACAAGATTGTTATCCCCAGTGGAGTTGCCAATTTTGTTACGAGAATAAATACCCTAGGGCTTTGGGTTGAAACCCCAACAAAGCAAGAGCAAACTACAGTAGGAAACACTCATACAACTTAGGCAACATGCTTATACAAACAAACTATGCCATAATGATCATACTCAGATGTCCTTCGTTTGGGTAGTTCTAGTAGGGTTTAGACCCTCTGCAACTCCTAATGATCTTCAAATCTGCAAATCAACCAATCTGAACATACATAGCAGCATATAGATAAAGCATTTTAATAAAATCAAATTTATATCATATAGGAAAAATGATTAGTTATACATCAAAATGACATTCATACATAAGTTACACAGTATCTGATGCATAAACAAAGTTAATATCAGGAACAACACAGTGTTTCTTTTTATTGTAGCAAGCTATAACCAACACGGAGAGAATTCACCTGAGTCTTCTTCTTCCGTTTCCAAGTAGAACTGTCCTCCAGATCCGTCCAGTCCTAGTCTTCAATAGCCTCCTTCCATAACCAATACCATCATATCTCAAGCAAGTGGAAGAATATCAACACTCAAGGAAATAAGGGTTTCTTAAACTTGGGGAAGTGCTTGAATCACAAGGATACTTCAGACTGAGTGAGGGGATAATCTCAATATAGTAATTCTATCTCTTCTCCTCCTTAAGGTCGTCCCATAGAAGTCTATTTATACTTCTCCCAATTAGTTTTTTAGTTGGGAAATAGTTGGGCCACGAGCACTAGGAGGTAATGAACAAGTAAAACCTGTGAACTGCACCCATAGTTAAGGAAATTTATTTCTTTTAAGTGTTTTAACACATATACGTAGGTTCGGTATTGACTAACCTGCGTGTACATGCTTTTATCACAGGGCAAAGTAGCATACATGGAGTAAAACACTATTTTTAAAATATTTGGACCAAGTCGAGAAGGAGGGGTTGCCCTAGGCTATAAACCAAGCATCACAAATACCAAGGGTGATATTTGGAGCGCTAACACTGCCTCCTCTTCCTCTGGAGAAACTCATTCTATCACTTGCATCACCTCTTATGGGTGTATGATGATTCGAGTTGTTGCTAGCTCCATCTCTAGGTGTTGTAGATCTTCCTCTACCACCTTGACTTCCTCTTCCTCGAAAAGTACCTCTACTTCTAGAAGATTGCTTCCTCGTGATTTTTTCTTCAGCCTTAAATACCATTGTATAAGCCCATTATACTATTTTAGGAAAAAACCCACTTATCTCATCTTGAATCTCCATTCTGAGACCATTTATATATCTTGCAACCTTCTCATTTGTATTTTGAATTTGTCTAGCCCTTATGCTCACTTTGTAAAATTCCTTTGTGTATTCTTTCACTATGAAAGATCTCTATCTAAGATTTTGCATCTGTCTAGATAATGAATTTTGATAATCACTTGGCCAAAAATTACCTCTCAACTTTGCCACCATCCTATTCCAATTTCTAATTGGTTGCTTACCATGTCTCCTTCTTTCTACCTACACTCCCTCCCACCAAAGTGCTGCATGTCCTTTCAATTTTGTGACAACAAATTTCACTCTATTTCCTTCTTCCATTTCTTCATAATCAAAGAATTTATCCATGTCATTAATCCAGTCTATCAACTCCTCAGGGTTTAAACCTCCTGTATAAAATGAAACCTCAAATCTAGGTTTAGATGTGGATCCCAACACTGATTTAAAGAATCTCATTTCAGGAGTAACTTCTGTAGGTTCCTCTTCTTCTACACCTTCAACTTCAGGGTCATTAACATCTCTAGCATCTACATCTCTTTGATTTCCCATTTCCACTACTTCTAATCTAGCTTGCATCTATTGCATAGCTTCCAACACTTCAGTATTTGCAATTGGTCTTCCTCTTCTTTGACCACCACCAAATCTTCCTCCAACTCTGAAAGCCATGTTGGATTTCTTTTTATGATCTTTGAGATCCTTCTCAATGTCAATAGGTTTCTCTGATACCACTAATGGTGGATTGGTTGCAGGTCTTAAGGATAATCATTCAAAACTAGAGACTACTTCTTCAAGTTCAGGTGGAACTTCTTCTCGGGTTTCCTTTGGAGTATCAGTCATCAACCTCTAATTTTAGTTATTCTTCTAAAATATCATAACTATTTAATTTATCTGGTATATGGAAAACCTTCAAATTTTCCATGGAACCAAAAGGAAGTAAAACACTAGTTCATAACCTTATCGCGTCCGATATTTAAATTAAATCACGTGCATCTTCCGATGCAATCACCTTCAGATCTTACCCATCTAATCAAATGGCTATCACGTCACCCACTCGCCAACTAGTTTGGTCGATCTCCACCATCGATCAATCCCGCTTGATCCAATGGCTATTGCGTAATATCGTGTGAAATATTGCACGATGCATAACAAGTCAAGAGTGCATGAGAAAAGTGGTTTTCTCGTGCTACGTTTCAACCCCTCAGGTTAATTGCCTGAATTTGCAAAATACCATTTACCACTTTGAGACCACTCGAGATACTACTTACACCTACAAAGACCGCTCTTCTATTCTGATTAATGCCTACGCTTGTTGGCACGCGATGACCATTAGATCTATTGGATCTATCGATCAGACGATTCAGATCTTCTCCTAGGTTTCTCATGAATTTGTCAGGGTTTCCTTGTTCCGCCAAGACTTAGCACTTCCACCAAGTTTAGTCTGTCTCTAAATTATATTCTATGATTTTGAATACATCCAAGTTATTTCGATACACAGGGAGTGAAGATTTAGATGTGACAACACAATATTATACAAAATCTAATTCTAAAGGGCTCAAACTGGAAATCAAAAAAACTCAGAATTATTTCGAAAAAAATTAAAAAATCTGGAATTTGACCATTCATGCTTACCATTCACAAAGATACAGAGAGATTCCAAATTTTACATTCCAATCCTTCTCAGCCAAATTCCATTCTACTAATTCAAAACTTACATAAATACCTGTACATACAATAATCAAATCCTAGATCAATGGATCAAATCTGCCTAATCCTAGATAATACCTAATCTACATGATATTCTCCTCAAGAATCTCAACTAAGCCTAAATACTTGAATTAATTACAAGATAATTCAAATCCCTGAATTTTAGCTCAAGTCCTATCTAGAAAGCTTTGTAAAATGACAACTAAGGATCCCACTCCTTTGCTTGTAAATTTTTTTTTGTATTTTTGGAATAAAATTCGAAGTCTTTTGTCATCAAGCCTCATGCTCCTGCATCGGACTCCTGAGTACAAAATTCTGTTGGAAATAATACTGATTCACTCCCCCCCTCTCAGCATTATTTCCAACAATTGGTATCAGAACAGGTCCTTCAGAAGAAGCTTGATCGCCTGAAGGAAGATCTATCATCATGAGCAACTACGAGAGAGAAGCACCGATCAGGCCACCAATTTTTGATGGGACCAATTTCGTCTATTGGAAGGTAAGAGTCACTGGCTATCTTCAATCTCTTGGTACAGAAGTCTGGGATATCATAGATACAGGGTACATGTTTCCATCAGCAACTCCCACAGATCCAGCTGAGAAGAAGCAGTTTGAAACAAATGCAAAGGCTGTCAATGCTCTATTAGGATGTCTATCTCAATCAGAATTCATCAAGGTTATGTAGTATAAAACCGCAAAAGAAATATGGGACAAGATCGTTCTGAGCTATGAAGGAGATGAACAAGTAAAACGCGAAAAACTTCAAACCCTCATAATTCAGTATGAAAATCTCAGAATGTACAATGATGAAAGTGTGGCTAACTATTTCCTACGAATAGATGAGATTGTTAATTGTATGAAAAACTTGGGTGAAGAACTAAAAGAGGCGTTGTGGTTGAAGAAGGTTCGTAAGATGTTTGTCTCCTAAGTTTGGATCAAAAATTTTTTGCAATAGAAGAAAAGGAGAATCTAGACAGAGAGAATTACCATGTCACAGCTACATTGAAAATTCTAACACTTACGCAATAGAAAAGAGGACCTTTAGACACGGAGAGAAGCTGCATTGCAATGCGTCAGGCAACAGAGATTACTATTGAGCCAGGACATAGATGTTTAGAAGAAGAGGAAAAATCAAAATTTTTCAAGAACCTTCAAAGGGGTGCTGGAAAAAGGAATTTCAGAAAAAAAAGGGGGGTTTTTTTTAAAAATTTTTTTTTTTTTTTTTTTTACCTTTTCCAAATGTCGTTGCTTTGGAAGGAGTCCGGACACTATGTTGCCAAGTGTCCTCAAAAAGACAAGCTTGACAAAGGTAAGGAACCTGTTAGATGGAACAAGAAACAGAATGTAAGTAAGAAAAGCTACTACACTCATGAAGACAGTGATGGACTCTCAAATAGTGATGAAGATGAATAAGGTAATAATTATAGACTTTTAATGGCTTTTGAAGATGATGATTTCATGGATGCTATAGATGAAGAAGGTCTTTATGAAGAGATTTCTAAACTCAAAATTTGTTTAGAAGAGAAAAATATGATTATTGATACTTTGCAATTTCAACTGTCTGAAAGGGAAAAACATCATGTACATGTGCATCACCCAATCTCCTTTAAACAAATAACTTCTCAGAATGCAGTAACCAGAAAATAACACCAATAACCGGACACCAATTTAAACCCAGATCTCTGCAGAAAAAACAGCTAAAATATATTTCAAGAAAGGTCTGCAACTTCACTGAAGGAAACCTACGGATATCCGCACTTCTATCGTGACGAGTCTGTGCAACTCCACACCTGCTTCTTCTCTGGTTTTGCGCACCTCCACACTGCGCTGCTGCCACTCTCTTCAGTAGATTTGACTTATAATGCTTCGGTTTCTCCTTGATTCAGATTCAACTATGTCTCACCAACCGATTATCAGAAATTCAAATCTTACTCTTCTTAAGATTTTCAACACTTGTGATTAGCCAAATGATCTCCTTTTCTTTTTATAGGCTAGGCCTCACTCAAAACCATGGACCAAAACCAATGAGAAACAATACCACGGACCCAATACTTGGGTTCAATTCTTTTGGATGCAATACCACGGACCAAAACCATAGGATCAAAACTGTTGGACTAATACCACGAACCAACCATAAGATTTCCCATGTGCGTGCGCTTTTCTCTGCATGAAAGTGCGTAAACTTTTATCTGCATGAAAGGAACTTTTCTCTGCATGAAAGTGCATGAACTTTGCTGCACTATAATTGATCATCTGATATGAGTGGGTTTCCATCAAGTACAACATATGTATCATAATGCCAACAAATTCTTCATGAGATCCTGTCAATGAGCTCTTCTACATAACTGCCCAACTTCTGTAGCATGGCATCTATCATCCAGGTAGCATCAGTAATTGGTTGATCCTTCCACTTGATCAAACATTGAAAATACTCCTGTCCTCTTGTCTTTTTAAACAATCTCTTATCTAAAATAATCTTTGGCTGCAATGCCTTTGTTGTAGGTAACTGTTTCACCTAGTCAACCTCTTGTTCTTCCTTATCTTCTATTGTATCATATGCATTTCTATTTTCATACCTGTACAAATCAACAACATTGAAAATTGGAGATATTCCAATGTCAAGGGGTAATTCAATTTCATATGCATTTTTAGAAACTTTCCTCAAGACTCTGCATGGTCCAATTTTCTTAAATTTTAATTTGTTATACTCCACCAGGGTACTGACTAGGCTCGCTGGTCGTGGAGAAATGCATGTGTTCTTGCATGACTCTATCGGGTTATTGTCCAAGCCTACTGGTAGCGGAGCAACACCAGAGATGAAAACTTAATACTCTGATTTTTTTTTAACTTGCGAGCCAAACTACCCTTCTTGATTTCAAAACATTGTGATTAAGCTTAATCTTGTTGTTGTGTTTGACTGAGTTGGAAAAAGGTGAACCATGTCTATCCATAGGGTAGCTGGGGAAGTTGAAGAAACCCGCACGATGATTTAATACTCACTGAAAGACCAAGGCCCTATGATATCAATGGACCAAAACAAAGAAGTTGGAGTTCAACTAGTGTGTCACCAAGTGTTGTAGAAGCTATAACACCCTCCAAAATTTTGACATGCATCCAATTTCAGAGATGTTCTTTGGTTTTTCCTTGATATTTGCAAGTACTTGGACTCATCCCATGAGATTGTGTCCAGTCTTTGCACCCTCCTCGCTTGATCGTTCAATTGACATCTTTTTGCATGTTGGTCACAATGTCATGCTTGCAGTCATGTTTTGGCCATGCACAAGGTTCGCCTTCATGTGTGCAAGTTGTCTCTACTATCTAAACATCCGTCACACTCACACACGAAGTTGTATGTACTATCACAAGTTTTGTCACAATCATTCAACGATCTATCACAAGTGTCATGTTTGTCGCTCACACCATCAGTCAGCGACACTGAGTGTATGTTGTCTTGTTGGTTCGAGTTGTCTTGTTGTCAAGTCATGTTGAGTGCACGTTCACGAGGTCATGCATGTATGAAGTCACTCATTCACATACTTGGTTATTTTGTCGAAGCTTTGTCGCCCAGACCATCCTACAACAGTGGGACATTCGCTGAGCTGCATTGCGTAGTTTCAGCTCTCAGTGATTATGTATTGCTTCCCATAATTGTGCAGAGCTTGAAGTTGCTTCCCATGCATTCTACACTGCACAACCCTGGAATTGACTCAACTGACTGCCACCTAGAACACCACAAAATTTTCCAAACAAGCCATTTCAATCTGTGTTGCCCGCAAGCACATCAACTGAACCTCCAGCTGGTCAACTGAAGAGTTTGATCGGGCAGTGACCTCGGGATTCACTCCCCCCAAAAATTGTACAAAAGCTACCAAGAATACTTGCTCCGATGGCTAAAGAAATTGTGAAAACACGTCATACAGACACCCTGTGTCCGTCACTGTCTCCCTCAAAAAATTGCATAGTTTTTCCAGCCATTCACCCAGTCAATTGGCTTGTTGCTCACCCGAAAAACTACACAATTTTCATGAGTAGTTCCCAATTGCCCAACATCCCCCTCAGCTCAGAAACTGCACAAGGATGTCTAGCAGGCTAGCCTCCCAACATTGCATAGTTTTTTCCAGCAACACTCCCGCAACCCACTACCAGCTCCCCAGAAAAATTGTGCATTTACTATCAACAGCACTCATGCAGCCCACTACCAACTCCCTGGAGAAATTGCGCAGTTTTTGCTACCATTCCCCCTCTACTGCCTGAACCGCCTCCCTGAAAAAACTGCGTAGATATTCCCTCTAGCCAAGCTAGATCCCGTAGGCAGTTATTGTCGATCTGGATTTTATAGCTCAGTCTCTGAATGACATCTGCACAATTTTCACTAACAGTGCCCGAAGCCCGCATCCAGGCTTGAAATCTTCCTTGAGAAGTTTCAAATCCTTGTCCTCTCTCCCATCACCTGCATCCAAAAGCGAACGAAAATGCATCATGGTAGACTAGAATATTTTTGGATTTGATGTCGTCTAGTCATGAGTGATTGCAGATACAAGTACATGGATGAGACATGACACAACGATGAACGAGATGAACAAGTAAAACATGCAAGGAGATTTTTTCAAGAACGAATGAACGAGAAATGCATGCAAGGTGATTTGTTTGCAAATGGACAAATGAGGAATGCATGCGAGGATATTTGTTCGTAAACAGATGAATGAGGAATGCATGCCAAAGTAGAAGCGAAGGAGTGACGCACGCATGCAACATCAAGCAAACACCAAGACCATCGAGTACTATGCATACCTGGCTATGCGGAGGTGAAGCTATGATACACGAAGAGGACATCCATCACTCAGCAGCACTATGGCTCGACATGCACACCACCACCAGCATGAACACACTAGCTCTGTCATGTCGAGTCATGTCATGAGTCATCTCAGCCACATCACTATTGTGGGCCACACTGTTGTAATTAATGTAATGTAACGTGGAAGTCCAACAGACCCACATGTAAATCTCAAGAGTCATGTAAAGTTCAAGAGTCATGTAATTCAAACAGTCATGAGGGAAGTCGAACAGTCGCAAGGGCCAGTTTTACCCTTGGCTATAAATGCCCCTCATTTGTACATGAAAAACAATTTTCACGTTGGCTCCTCCCACATAGAATTGAGAATCTATAATATTTTCTTTGAGGAGTGAGTAGTGGCTCCAACACCCCACTATCGGGGTTAGTGATGTAACAGTGTACTGATGTGTCTTGGAACTTTCACTTAATTAAGAAGCATGTTAACAGGCCAGCACGTTTTCACACATGTATTGTAGTCGTTTAAGATAGTTGAACTATTTTGGTTGTTTTAGTACCTATGTTGTTGGAAATGTGTTGTATCAGTTGCTAATATTGTCTTAGTCATGTGGGCTATCCCATCGGACAATCGACAAATTCATTCTTATAACTTGTTATAAAGCCCATCACACTTGTGTGGACTATTCCGCTGGGTGTTGTATGTGTTATCTATTCACCTTATGTTTGTGACTGCCGCATATGTTTGAACTACTCCACTGGAAGTTGCGCATGTCTTGATGTGTTGTGTGTCTCTACAGAGTTGGGACTATTCCCTTTCAACGTGAGACTCACTTCCACCCTCTCCCTCTACAGTGAAATTTTTTTGACATAAGTTACACTAAGCACTCACCAAGCATGCGAACCTTGTTGTTCAAAGACAAAGCATACCACTCTCATGTGCTAACCACTGAGCGCTAAGGCATATCTTTAAGACAATGGAAACTAGGCAATCATACCAGATGGGACTCCCACACCAAACGGTGTGAAGTCTAATTGAGACTTCATACTGGGGAGATCCCTTGAACGTTGGTGGGTCGAGTACCATCAACAACTTATAATAGAAATGAAATTTTGCACGAATTGCAAATGGTTGTTTGGGAAATATTGATATGTAGAATTGTGAAAATCTTGATTACTATTTTAAAATTAAACATGTTGATTGTAATATTTACATTAATTTTTATTGCAAAATTTATTTTTTTTGTAAATCATTACTTTAAATGTAATTAAATTTATTGAGTTGTAAAATTTTTAAATAAAAATTTATAAGTATTTGTGTTATTAAGTTGTAAAATTTATAAATAAAAATTTATGAGTATTCGTGTTATTTAAAGACTTTTTGAAATTATGAAACTGATCTAATTTTAAAATTTAGTTATGAACTTAGACTTTAGTTATGAGCATGCATTCAGTAGCGAACACTATTTTTTACAAAATGATATTCCCAAATAATCTTCTTCTATGCCTTCGGTGTATCTTTACACCTTTAAAACAATGGCTAGTAATATTTTATATTTAAATATTATTTATTATTAAACATCATTCAAATTAAACAACTACAACCACAGGCAAAGCCTCATTATTATAAATAAATAAATGTGAAAACTTTGTTTCATCTATCAGTTTTATTTATTTCTTTTAAATTTATTTATTGCAGGCTAACACTACTTTTCAAATTGCAGCATCAAATCTATAACACTACTTTTAAACTTGCAACATCAAATATAAAACACGAATCGCCAAAAATACAAAATTTGTTTTCAAACTTCATTTGTGTTTTAATTACAACGAATTCCTTTAGAGGGATAAGGTTATCTAAAGAAACAGATTATACCTTGAAATATTAAAAATATGGACCTGAAACTATTAAAAATATAGATTTATTTTTGTACACACCGCCTTCGCCTCCACCTCATGCACTGCCTCACCACACATCGCCTTAACCTATTCAACGTCTAATGGCTGTGACTGTTTCAATTTGAAAGAGCAATTAACGGACATAATTTTTTTTTTTAAATATAGATGATGCATAGAAGGGATATATAGTTCGAGTTGTAACGTAGCTGTAGTTGGTTAAACATTTCACTGTTATGTAAATTATGTTGTTTTTCTTAGCATTGCTAAATATTCAGGGAATGGGTAATCGAAATTAGCTCAGGGAAACCATAGACTCACTACACAACAACTCTCTTCAACCTCACACAGGAACGGATCTTCAGAGAGAAATTTACAAATTATGTCAATCCTGCTGACTCCAAACTATATCAGGCTCTAATACCAATTGAAAGACAAAGCACACAACTCTCTGATACCAATTGAAAGACCCAAATAACAACAGGCGGCTAGAGCCCCTGAGCTTATCTTAATTGCCGATTTCCCACCTGAGCTCATCTCGATAACCGATTTCTTGAATATTCTATAATATTCTGCAACGGGAAAAACGTAAGTGCCGTAAAATTTGATTGCATCCATGTCCATCCGACTGCCAAATATTCGAGGAATCTACAGCAGAGATAAAGATAACGTGTGGTTGTGGCCAGTGTTATTTACTTCCGTGGAGTGAGGCATGGTGACTAATACGTTTATCCATTTACATAACACAGCCTCCTTGGAGGGCCATTAATCCACTCATCGTATATTTTGACATATAGAATATTTCTATCACCTTTCAATTTTTCATCAGAAAGTAAGAAGGAATGTCGCCTTTTTTTCAAAGGTTTCTGATATTAAGACTCGAATTCTCCCATTTGGACCCCCTTATCACGTTTGTATTCCGATAGTAGATATTATACAGAAGGGATTGTGAATCCGCATAGCGATTGACAAGAAGACAAGTTTTTTCCTCTTCGCTCAAAATATTTACGCGCTCATGTGGACGAGGTATAGATTCTGCAAAATCTTATTTATCTTACTATTACTCTCTTTTGTTTTATCATTTAGAGATTCTACGTATGATTTTGAGAGATATTTCAAAGCAGAGCCAGTGGACGTGAATGATGTTGGGAATTTTTCAGCCAAAATCCCAAAAACACAAAAAATAAAACACACAGAGTCAATGCTCTGTTTCCTTTACTCCAGGATCTTTTTGTGCACAGGGAAGTTTTAAAAAAAAATTACTGAGAAAAAAATTACTGAGAACAGAGTATTGCACCACCATAAAAGATTTATATTCATAAAAACAAAATTACTGAGAACATATTCATCCTATTTCACTCAGAGGGATTCACCAAACATTACAAAAGAAATTACTCTGTCTCCTTTGAAATTTTACACCACTGTGTGTAA
>APFE030875040.1:6585-34980 GCA_000404065.3 Pinus taeda
AGAGGTTGAACATGAGATAGGTGGTCCTTCTCATCAGTATGAGCGCCATGAGACCACTACTATGCCAGTATTCATCACATATCAGAGAGGCAGTAGGCATTTGTTTACAGCAGCAAAGCGAGTGTTATCTCCACCCGGGGTGGAAGGGGCCTCGCTTCCGACATTGGCAACACAGGTACAAGACAAGGGCAAGAGGCCCATGCATGACGAGGGGCCATCAGGGGAACAAGAGGCCGACTTCATCCTCATTCATGATGATGATGCAGATGAGGAGAGTGCCAAACTTAGGAGGACCATCCGGGAGTAGAAAATGGAGATCCAAGACTTGTCACTGAATTTGGAGAGGGCTAATTGGATTATCATGTATTTGGAGCAGAGGAACAAACAACTTGAGGACCAGCATGAGATCATGGAGCTGCAAAGAATCCGTGAGAATCGCCAAGCTGCCCAACATAGGAGGATTGAGCTCACTCCATTAGAGCAAGAAATTAAGAATGACCGAGAGTCTTGGCTCGAGTGTATCAACATCCACTTTGAGAGACTGCTAGAGAAGGCTGACAAGCACAAAACCATATTGAAGTGGATGGTTTATCACTACAGGGCACGAAACATGAGTTCAAAGGCTCGGATAAGGAGTTTGAAGGCAAAATTGAGCAAAGCGAAAAAAAGGTAAAAGAGGCAAAAGGAGCAAGATCGGCTTCGAATCTTGGTTGAAGCCTCTGTGGCCCAGCATAGCACTTCATAGAGGATCTCCAGCCCAAATTTCAAAAAAATTGGGGAAATTTTTGTCACTTGACAAATCTTTGGGCACAACACAGGGTTTTTCTCCCTGTGCATCGCACCACTGGCGCGCCGCTTAGGCGCTTAGGATTGGTAACTCCAAATCACAAATGGCTTGCATTTTTGGATTCATCATGAAAAATCATGCCTGCTGGTGCATGGACAAGAAATTTGGGCATGTTTTGAGTCCCCAGGAGGTCAAAAACACTCAAAAAATGACCTCTCTGCCCCTATTTTGACACACAGGAAGCAGTCTTGGGAGAATGAAGTTTTGGAGGGGCAAATGAGCTCCAAATTCATAAATTCCACTTGGGTTGGAAAGTAGACAGGCTTGGCTTTCCAACAAGCACACTTGGGCACAATTTGGACTCTAGAAGGTACCTCAAAATCGCCTCCAAAGTGGTGCGGCGCATATAGACAAAAAGGCCAAAATCACTTCCGCTTGCGACATTTCGATTCGCGACTTTCTCCAAGTGGGCCCAATCATTTACACTACACTTTTTTGGGCACCTAAGGAAAAATTTAAAGTATTTCCACTAAAGGTTGGCTTCTATCCAAGTGGCAAAGGAAGGCGAGCAGTCACCCAAGCCATTTGTCATTTTTGTAACGCTGCACCTGTAACTAATGGTTGGCTTTCCACTTCCACTTTGTAATGATTTGAAAAAATCCCCAAATCTTGGTCATTCTATTTTCTCATGGCATAGTCTATTTTTTGTATGCAAGCCATTTTCAAAAGGTTGGTTGTAATTTATGGGAGACTGTGGGAGAGAAACTTAGTTCTTCATTCTATATTTTGAAAGATAATTAATGAAAGGCAGCAGTTTTGATTCATGAGATTCATGTGGTGTGAGTGTAGCAAATGTGTTCTCTTTATGTTTCATATGTATTTCGTTATGTTTCACAGTTCATTCATATTCATTTCCAGTGAAATTTTCTAAGTAAGATAAGGTAGAATTCATGTTTGTTGCTCTACCTGTGGAAATGTTTCACGTTCAGTGTTCTTCTTTTGTTGAAAAGGATTCATGTGTTTATTCCCTTTTCATCCTCCTAAACAATCTTTCCATTTCACACTATTTCAAAACTAATTGCTAGACTTTCCACCTGTCTTTCCTCACGAAGTAATATGTTCCTTTGTGTTAAATTCTCTGCTCATTGTTGTTCGTTGGTCCCATACATCCCAGAAACTCAGTCATTTATAAAAAAATTCTTCTTGTATCCATATTTATTTACTAGCCTAAAATCATTATTCACTGTAAGTCATCTCAGACCATATTGTTTATTTATTCACTGACCGTGACATGGAGAGAGCCCTCTCCTATTTTGGTAGGGCTAGCTACCAGACTGAGCGTGGTTTGTGGTTACCCTGAATTTTTCCTTCCTTCAGCCTAAGGCAGATTTTGGCTCTAACAGAGCAGAGTGCAGGAGTTGTGGTTGTGCAGGTGGTGGAGGCAATAGGAATGGAACATTGTTGAATTGGGGCCTCCAAACCTGGGATGGGGCATTTCACTAATGTTATGGCTGACCATAAGGTTGGAATGACTGGCTGGCTGGTTGAGATTGATACTGAGATATATAGGACCAATGAGGGGGTGTAGACCAGGAAGGATGAGCAGGGGGCCCTGAAGAAGGTATAGCGGTGGCTTGGTTGGGGTTGTAGTATGCATGGGATGGCCCTTGCATACCCTACTGGTATGGTCTAGGCTGAGGAGGTCTCCTTTGGTTGATGTAGCAAAGCTGCTCAGTGACCCCTTCAACTCCTTGATACTCAACTTTGAGTCCAGGTAAAGAAGGGCACTTGTCTGTGGAGTGGTTTTCTTCACAGACTGAGAAAATCTGAATGCAATTTAATGGACATTCTTTCTTAGGATGCCTCCTAGTGCATCTAGGAAAAAAAATGGCCAAGGCTCTCTCTGCTTCCTCTTGCTTCCTGTTGATGTTCATGGTGTCCAATTCCAAAGCAAGGGTTTTCTTCATGTCACTCTTGAAATCTTCTAGCATATTACCAATTTCACCCTTGATGGATAAGTTTGAGGATGATGTACTGGCCATAGGTTGACTACCCCTACCATTTTTCCTGGATTCCCTAGAATGGTTTCTAAAGATATTCTTAATATCTACATAGGGTAATTGGTAGACATCTCCTCCTGTTATCATATTTAAGGTATCCAGAAGATCTTCGCTCACTCCTCTAAGCAAGACCATCTTTAGTGACTCAGGGTCAAGTGTGCAACTGGCCCTTTTGTAACTAAGCTAGAATCTTTCTTCATAGTCTTCTAGGGATTCATCCTGGCCTATGGTCATCCTAAAAATCTCTTCTTTAGTACCCTTTGACCTGCAGTAGTCCCTATATTTGTCGTTAATTTTTTTTTGCATCTGAGCCCAAGTTGTGATGCTATCTCCAGGTAAACCCATGAACCAGCGCAATGCTGCATCCTTGAGGGTAGATGGGAATAGTTTTAAATTTTTCTCATCATTTTTATAGTCATAGGTTCGGCATATAAAAGAGAATTCAAATAGGAAATTTTCAGGGCGCTCTGTGGTCAGGCCATGGAAATGAGGTAGCACAGAGGGGCTTATATTCTTCATCTTAGTGTCCCCATTGGTTTCCCTGATGGGGAAGGCACTCTCAATTCTCTCTCTATCTCTCCTGTCATTTTGGTTTCTAGCCATTGGTTTAGTAGGAATGGGTTCTTCCTCTTCTTCTTCTTCTTCTTTAGGTTCCCCAAATAAGTAAGTTTTCTCACCTAAAGGGTCTTCGAATTCACCTTCACTCAAGAAGAGAGAAGGTTGCCTGTTGGATGCAGTGGGGGTATTTGACAAGAATTTTCCTAAATTGTCCCTAATCCTACGAGGCATGAAAGGAAATGTTTTTGGGTTGGTTTTTGTAAGATTTTTTTTAAAACTAGAAAGTACTTGCAGAATGGAAAGGAAAGCAGCTAATGGTAACTGAAAGAAAGAAAGAAACTAGATTACTTTTGCAGGAATAAACTAATGGAAGAAAGTTTGAAGACTAGAAATAGAATAAAAGAAAGTAGGAGACTAGAAATAGAAGAAAGTAGTAATTACTTCTACTTAGACACCTCCCGGAAACAACACCAAAAAGTGATGAGCCTAGGTATTGCAACAATAATGTTGCAACTCCCAGGGCTACCAGCTTTACTTATCAACCCGGGATTCGTAAAACTCAGAGGTGATAGTGTTATATGCACAAGTAGAAGTGAAGGTCCTACCTATTTTCACTGTTTATAGAGTCAGAAGAAAATTTAATTCTTTGATGGAAGGAGAGCAAACCTTATTCTAAGAGAGAGCCACTTCTATTGCAGTAATGAAGAAAACAACATGAAAGGCTAAACTTGCACAATAACCTAACTTAATCAACCAAACGGCTATGCTAAGAAGAATTGTTAATTTAACATTAACCTAAGGCTAATTATCTATGTTTGCATAAGTAAAAACATAAAAACTAGACTAAGGAGTAACAAAGAAACTTAGGCTAAGTCGGGTTCCAGGCGGAAAAAGTGATCGAAGGTCAAAATTAGTGAAAGGGGGGCATGAGGGAGGAACAATGCATAAGAACCATTGGATCAGTCAGGTGAAAGGTAATGAATGATGGAGATTTGATTGTGGAAGGTTACATAGGTAGATGGGTGAACAGGGTTGCTAACAGGATAGAAAGTTAAGATCTTATCGCGAAGTTTTTAAGTGAAGGGATGGGCGAATAAGGGAGCAAAGGAGATGAATGGCTAAGATTTAATCACGCGGCTGAGGCCAAGAGATGGACAGGTGAGGCTGACAGGAGTGATGAACGGCTATGATCTTATTGCACGGGTGAAGGCAAGAGATGGACGGATGAGGCTAGTCGGCAGATGGGCGGTGGAGATTAGATCGTGGGCAAAAGAACGTGTGGAAATGGTGGAGCGTGTTTAGAGGGAAGTAAGTTGTTTATCACGCGCCCTCAACGTTATAAGTGGTTTTCTCAAATTTTATGTGATTAGCCTCCCCAGGAGACATGTGGCAGGGGGAAACCACCCATTTTGTGTGCTCTCGGGCGGATAACGGTCAGACATAAATCCACAAGATATGGCGCGATAGCCGTTGGATCAGGTGGGGCTTATCAACGGTGGAGATCGGCCAAGCTAGTTGGTGATCAGGTAAAGCAAAAAATGTCGAATCAGGCAAGGCAGATCGATGGTGGGGGCTTAAAGTTCATAAAGTGAATGATGGACTTCACGCGAGGCGGCAGTTAAATAAAATGATGAATCAGACGGTGATTGTGAAGGGATGTTGGTGATTGGACGGTGAGGAAGCGATGGAGGGAGAACGTGTTGGAGGCGGTTTCAAAGAAAAATAACAGAGAAAACCACTGAGGGTATACAGCTAACTACATTCAAACAGCGAACTCCATAGCCTATGTGAGAACCAAAAACTGTGTTCTTGGGGTTGCTGGTGGGTCTCTGCCTCAAGTCATGGTCCCAAAGGGAAGAGATGAGGTTGAGACACCTATGCACAACCTGATAGTAATCTTTTCCTCTAATCTGACCTCTGAATTAAAAAACCACAAATGACAGTAAACTACAGCTAACTACTGAAACAGATGAACATAAACAGGAAGTTATTCAAATAAATGAACAGGCCAGAAAGTTGCTTAGCCAAATGAATCAGAACCAAAGCTTCTTGAGTAAATGCATCAAAAAACCATGAAACTAATTAACAAATAAACAAAAGAGAATTCTATGCTAGAATAACAGAATAGTAAATAGGAGTTGTGGCTACTTGGGTCGAGCCCTAACTCAAGAGCTTCAGCCCTTGAAGTTTAACTCAGAGCTGGCTTAAATAGGACTTATCTTTATTACATAAACCATGGATTATAGAGCAAATTCACAAGTCTTTGCAGTTCAGAAATAAAACAGAGTTTTACAAATTAAGTTTGAATCCTAGTGAGGTCCTAAGCCTCTCTATTTATACATATGAAGTCTCCGACAACTTCCTCTCAAATTAGGGTGGTTTGGCTCCCAACTCTAAATAAACTGTTTTCTATCCTTTTCACTTGCTTGGTTGTCTTTTAGTCCTCATGATGTGGTTTTTTTCACTCCGAGCTAGTGGAGGAATATTCGAATGGAGGGGTAGTAGATGAGGAGGATTAACCTCCTATAATTCCTCTACCTTGTCCCATTTGAGTCTTGACCAAGGTCTTTGCTATATTTATTCGCTTTTATCCTTTATACCTGCATTTCTCCTTGCTTCTATCTTTTATTCCTGCATTATATGCACATTATAACACAAAGCCAAATATCCAACTCTAACTAATTTCATAAACAAAATATAATCAAAATTATGCAATAAGTTGTAAGAATAGTTGGTTTGACTAAGTTAGGAGGTGAATTAAGGCCAATTAAGGCCCATATAATTACTCAATAATGAGACTCATCACCATGCATGTGATAAGGGTGAAGTCAAGCTCAAACTTTGAAGCCAAAGCTTCACCTTTTGCTCCTCCTAAGGTCTTATTGCTCGAATTTTTATATGGACACTTAGTGGCATAGTGCCCAAACTCATGAAAATTGAAGAATTTTATTTTGGACAAGTATTTCTTCTTGCCCCCATGGTTGGATTCTGATTTGGTTTGATATTCATTCCCTTTTCACTTCTTTTCGTTTCCATCCAATGAAAATTTTTCTTCATCCTCACCCTCGGATGAGGTTCGATCTCTTGTATTCCACCTTATCTCCTCTTGTACCAAATAATACCATAAGTGTTCTCAATTCTATAATTTCTCCCTCCCGTTCACCAAGCCCTGGTAGCTATGACAGCTTTTGGGAAGGTCTAGAAGAGCTAGGATTACCAAGTCATCCTCTGCAAAATTAACACCAACCCCAACAAGTTCATCACGAACTTGTGTAAATCTGCTAAGATACTGCGAGATAGTGTCATTCTTCTGCATCTTGATAAATCAAAGTTTATCCTTGAATGCCGACTTCCTATGGTCACTAATATTCTCGAACAATTATGTCACTGATTTCCACATTGCGAATAGAGTTTCTTTTGCATGGATATTTGAGAAAATATGGTCTCATACTACCTCCAATATCATTCTGCTCATCTTGGCTACATCTTTCTTCCATTGGGCTAGGTTCTGTGCATTAGATTCTGCTAGTTTTGGAACATCTTTCTTGATGTATTGTAGAAATCCATTGTCATCAAGAATCGCCTCCATGCAATGAAATTAGAGTTGCCTTCCAATGCATGCTCTAGTCTTATCCCACTGAAGGTCATCTTTCCAACTCTGAAGAGATCCTGCTACACTGAACTACAAATTCAACCCTCCTGAGAAACAACTTCAAAATTTCTATTCTAATGTGAATCCTACTTTGATACCATGTAGAAATTACGGTGTATAATTGTAACTTCTCATGAAATTTTAATCTAAGTCACAAGAAAGGATCTTACTCTATTACTCTACGGAACACAATTTAGAACATCAATCACAAACATGCAAGATAAATACCACACACGCACACAATATTTTCCCAGGGGAAGGAAATTTGCTAAAAACCCCTTTGCCCACTTGTAGTAATAGGATGAATAGAGATGTATTACAATTGCTTGCTCGGAATGAGCACAACTGGTAAGTGAATAACCTATCTCTCTACTCACTAAGAAGCTTTGACCCAGACTTAATCAATTGCTGTCTCTACTTGCACCCATATTTCCTTGTGCAATTGCTGAGGAAATTAGGCCCCGATTATTCAAGAATTTCCCCCAAAATGATTATGCAATTCCCAAGTGTTCAGTCAACGTATTCCTTTCTCGTAATAATCTATCTCAGTCTGAAAAAGGGTTAAACTTATACTGAGTAGATGTCGTTTCCAATCTGTTAACGAGCTGAAAAGGACAAGTGATCGGCAATATTTTCATATTTAGAGAGTCTAAAAAGAGCTTAAAGATAACTCCACTTTGAGGAACGAGTGGGGTCTAGGATAGAGACTAGTTTTAGTGATGTTGGAACTTCTCAAAACATGTTGATTTATGTGAAGATGCTGGCTAATAAGACCACTCATTGCAACTGTTCTTCAAAAAGGGTAAAACAACCAAGTGAAAGTGTATGACTGGCCAAGCAGATAGTGACGATGGAAGGAGAAAAACCAAGGTTCATATCAAGGAAAAAGCTGATAGAATGGCAGTCACGAGGGTTAAAATGGAGATGGATTCATTTTTACACAAGCTTGAACCATAGGGAACTATGCTTGGATTCAGTTTCATGTTTACACAAGCTTGAAATGAAAAACTATGCTTGGATTCAGTTTCATGTTTACACAAGCTTGAAACGAAAAGCTATGCTTGAATTCAGTTTCATTTTTACACAAGCTTGAAACGAACAATTATGCTTGAGATTGGTTTTCATGCCCCCAACATGATGACTCAAAACTAGGTGCATGCCCCCCAAGCTTCATTGCATTCACCTAAGTAAACAACTCATGGCTATCAAGTGGATGGAATTGTTAGGAAATTATATATTATAGAGCGATGGAACACATAAAATATTGCAGAAATATAAACACAGAAAATGCATAAAACAAGAGAGACATAGATATACGTGGTTCACCCAGTTTGGGCTACATCCACGGAGAAACAACCAGTCCTTCGATTTATATTACCCAACAAACTGAAGAGATACAACCTATAGCATATCCGTTGTAATTCCATCTTCGCTCTCAATCTCCTCTCTCTTCCTCACTCAAAATACAGATCTACATAGACGCAATACAATTCCCTCATATATAGCGAGGGGTTGTCTTCTAGGGCAAAAAAACCTAAATTAAACATAACTTCTACCGTCAAATCTCTGCCTAATGAACGGCCCAAATTGACTACGAAATTACAACATTTTACAAGGAAATTTTACATCTATTCTTAGCTTCGGGGGCACTGCCCTTGATTCCCCCGCTAGGGGGAGCTCCCAAAAGGTTGTAGCCACCCCCCTGGACCCCTCTTGCAGCAAATATTTTACGGGCGGCGTTTCTACCCCATTTTGAATTGGGGTCCAATACAGAAGATAATCAGGCTCCACACCCAACAAGCTTGAAATGAAAAAATATGCTTGGATTTAGTTTCATGTTTACACGAGCTTGAAATGAAAAACTATGCTTGAATTCAGTTTCATTTTTACATAAGCTTGAAATGAAAAACTATGCTTGAGATTGATTTGCATGCCCTAGCATGTTGACTCGAAACTAGGTGCATACCCCCCAAGCTTCATTGTATTCACCTAAGTAGACTACTCATGGCTATCAAGTGGATGGAATGAAGGTTCATTTACGAGATCAGGTGAAAGACTCGACTAGGATTTTACAAGATCTAATCAAAGACTCGAATTGGAACTTTTCTCTAGGGGACCTTGTTTTATTTTTTAATGATCTTGTCACAAGACAAGGAACTCTGCTCAAATTCCTTGTTTCATTTTTTAATGAGAAAGGAACTATGCTCTGGGACCTGTTTCATTTTCTAAAAGGTTGACACATTAAAAGAACTATCCTCACATTCCTTGTTTCATTTTTTAACGAGGTTGACACAAGACAATGAACTATCCTCGTATTCCTTGTTTAATTTTTTAACGAGCTTGACACAAGACAAGGAACTATCCTCGTACCCTTTGTTTCATTTTTTAACGAGGTTGACACAAGACCAGGAACTCTCCTCATGCCCTTTGTTTCATTTTTTAATGAGGTTGACACAAGACTAGGAACTATCCTCATGCCCTTTGGTCACGACTCATAAGAGGTCATGACTTCCAAGAGGTTCTCATCAGATGGGAAAACAATGCTCTAGAAGGGATCCGTAGCAAGGAATCCATTAGAGGGATCTGGTTCCAATGCCCCCAATACATAATGTACAACATCGTTGAATTGATCGTGAGGTTATGTAGGCATGGAATGGGTTGCCACATAATTAACCCATGGTGAGGATGATACCATTGGTACAAAAGGACCACTTAGGGAAGAGGGTTGACTGTAAGCCATATTTTGACTGGGAAATGAAAGATGGTCAATGGTGACAATTCAACCTTCATGTGGGAAACAAATCACTCGAAAGAGTGTTGAAGCAATAGTTCCCATGTCATAAACATAGTCGCGCCCAAGAAGTAAATTGTAATCTGAAGGGCATGGGACTACCATCACATTGAGGTAAACAAATTTTTCTCCCAAAGTAATAGACAACTGGGGAAGCATCCCTAATGGTTGAATGGTTTCTCTGTTAAAATCCAATAGATTTTGGCTAATAGGCACAAATGGCAGCGAACTGAGTGCTTGCCGAGCAGTGGAGGAAAGGATACTCACAGATGCACCTTCATCTATAATAGTACTAGGTACAATCATATTACAAACCTGTACTATGATCTGGAAAGGCACATAAGAATGAAGACTACATCCTACCAGTTGATTCCAATCGAAGGAAGTGACCGAACTACTTGGAGGGGGTGCTGTAGAAATGAGAGAATTAACCCCTTGAGTTATGAGAGAGGGAGGACTTTCCTCCTGTCTTGATGGAATAGGAGGATTGCCTCCAAGATCATTGGAATCTGAAGAAATGAAAAGAACCTGAGTGGAATCCTATTCACTCTCCTCGAGAAAGGTATGATTAACTGAAGGTGAAATCGAGTCAATTGTTTCCTCAACCTGTGATTGGTCAGGTATAGACAAATGGGATTCACATTCATATACAGTGGGTTTGACCGACGATTGATTTAGGTCAGTCACTTTATCAACTAGTGAAGGATTAAGTGATAGTCTCATGTAACCAGATGGAATTCGCTACGGTGAAGCAGGAGAGTTATCCAACACTTTTTTGGTTTCATCCAGATAGGGACAAAGGTGAATGGGGTGATTCCCTTCACACAACCTACATGGAAGCTTAACATTGCCCTTCTTTCCATGAACGTTACTACCACTAGTTGATGGTGTGTCACCAGCATGATCTCCAGAAATTAATGACACAGGATGATGTGAATGAGAAGACCATTCTTGTTAATCATGACAATTCTTCTATGATTTGAGGAATATCATGACAATTTTGGTCTCCCGTACAAAGTTTTCATGGATATCAAACTTTGTGAGGCTTGACGAAAGATTTCTCATTAGATGTTGCATTCAAAGCAATGGTTTCTTAGTTTTCCCTCTGCTGAATTTGCTTCTTCTTCTTCTTCTTCCTTTTCTTCTTCTTCCTAGCCACCTGGTTACTAGTACCAATACTTTCACTGGGCGAAGAGGAAGAAGGGGAGGAAGAAACAACCAAGGAAGAAGGCAAAGGGTCAACTTTAGAATCAACTAAAGGTTGATTTTTTCCAGTTTGAGGAGTACTCCATTGCAGAGAAATAATGACATTTTGAATCAAGGAGGTTGAAAAAAACCATACTGGCAAGCCAATGGTTAGTCCTGGAAGGGACAATGTAGCCATATAAGGAGCACTAATATTTCCAAAAGGAGGAAAAGGACTAGGATTCCCATTAAAAGGAATTTCTTGATTGGTGGACTCTGGATTTTTCGCCATATGTCTCAACCTAAGATCAACTAAGGAGTGAGCATGGAGGATGTTATCCATGGTCAATTAATTTTATTTTAATCAAAGTAACAAAACAAAATGAAAGGAATAATCTAGGAAAAAGGTTTACTAAGCAACTGTGAACTGCAAAATACCTCCCCATGAACCGAAAAGTACGGGTAGGTAATCTCCCCAAATGTTGTGTTTGGTGTATCACAATGTACAAGGCAGCCGACTCGGTTACCTAAGGATGGATAGCAACCTAGTGTTTTCCTCCCATATATACCCGAAAGTACCTGGAAGCCCAATCTGTATTAGCATTGTCTAATGCAAAATCACATAGTGAGAGCATTCCCATATACTTTACGTATTGTAACACCGCCCTATATACCCAAAGCTACGTGGACGAGCTATGATATACTCATGTACGTGGAATGAGGTATCACACTCGATATGTATTGCAAACAATTTAGCGATAGTTGTGATGTTTTACGACGCTGGAACATGTCTCTAGCCTAGACCTCTAAATGTTTTTCGTTAAGTGACAATGCTCCAGTAGGTAAATTGAGGTTAATTTTAAGTTGATCTTGCTTAGGAATTTTCCTTTCAAGTTCACCATGCAATGTATTCTGAAATACCTAGGGATGGAACTATTATGATAAGCATTCTTTCCATTCAATTTAACAATGAAAATCTTAGCTAATAGGGATAAAGCAATCATATTTCTTTCGATCAAAGAGCAAAGAGCACAATCTAATGCAATTTCCCTAAATTATTCCTATGAGCACACACAAACTTTTTTAATGAGAAATGAATGTATTTCTTTTCGATTTCCTTAATGTGAATATGAACAACATGAAACTAATGCACATACAATCAATCAGCCTTTTTTTCAAGAACGAAGACTTTATGGTAGTTCTTTATCGAAGGAAAAGAAGACTTTTACGACGCTTTCTTTCGAACAAAGATTAATCAACTATAATCTAACTTTGACTATGGATCGATAATGTCAAATAAAACATTTAAGAAACATTAATCAACCAAGTCAAAGTAGGGCTAGCAAAGGAGATAAAAAGTTTTCTGAGACATGACATTCATTGACCAATCAACAAGCAATCAAATAGAAGAAATTTGGCCAAAAACTCAATCCAAAGGTGGGAAACTAACCCTAGGAGGATCAGCACAACCCTGAATGGGAGACAATGCACTTGAGAGCATTGTCCCTAAGCCAAGGGTGCTCTGCAGTGCATTGTGTCTCTCACAAGCCTGCACTAGTGACAGTAAGCCATTTCAAGAGGCAAATTGACACAGTTTTCGACCAAAATTAATTGCAATAGTGCTGAAATACAATCAATGAAAACAAGTAGGGTCTACAAGAGTGTCTTAGGAGGTGGATAAGCTACTAGGAAGGATTATATTCCCCAGTGGAGTAGCCAATTTGTTTTGGAGAATTTGGTATCTACGGATAAATACTAATTCCTTAGATAAGGAACAACATTTTAAAGCACTTTAGCCTTTTCCTATAAGCAATAGATAAGACAAATAGGATGAGAAGACCTACTTGTAGTTTCTCTTTCCTCTTATCTCCTTTGTATCAGTCTCGTCGCTCCTTCCCGTACTTAACATGCTTGAGAAGTACCTGTAAACATCAACAGAAGACAAAGAACCAATCAAAGAAAAAGATCTGTTGATTACAAGTAAATGGAATCAAATACATTCACACATATAAGCATCATATAACAAGATAAGCATATGGAAAAAGGTTCAAATACTTTATTGAATAGAAGGTAGAATTACAACCATGAAGTCTGATTTGAATTCACTCCTCTAGCTTTGATCCCATCCACATCACATAAAAATCATGACACTCCGGTAGCATAACAATACTTGTCTCAAAGTCAATTCTCATGGCAACATTATCTCCTTACAATTCATCAAATTCCAACCCCTGATCACTTAACTCATTCCTCATCCATTTTCGAGCTCATAGTAGTTGATAAGTGAGGGAAACTTCTAGAAGACTCCAAGAGATAAGAATATTCCCCAAACCCTATGTGAATTTCGCTCAATCTCGCCCAATGTAGGTCAAAGAGGACCTAAGTACTCTGCAGAGCACCTTGGCATGGACTTAACTACTCTGCAGTGCACCCTTACATGGGCCTACATGCGCTGGTCCCTTTAGAGATCATTTCAGGATGCCTTCAAGTCATGAAACTATCAAGAAGGAGCATTCAAAAGGTTGACTTGTTTAGGGCATGAAGAAACTGAAATTAGGGTTTGATGAGCCCTAAAACATTGATCTGGATGATGGGAGTGATATGCCCAAATGGATCTATAACAATCACTCTATGTTGGTAGAGGGTCTAGTCTTTTGTAAATCAAGTTGTCATGGTGATAGGCTTATGGAGTAATTTTGTAGCTACATGTATGGGCTAATGATGATGTAATAGTCATGATGTATTATGTATTTCAATCATTGGTCCATAGGAGTTTATCATAGGAGCCATGTATGTAAAATGCTCATGGAGCCATGTATGTATGTCGTACTATCATTGGGTTATTTAGTCATGAGTCATGTGGTCATGTTATGGTCATATATTGGTCATGTATGAGGTCTTTGTATTGCTGCTACAACCATGTATATATATTGTAATATGTCATCTGTCATGGTCATGTGGACTCTTGGTCCACATTGTGCTTCTTTCCATGGGCAAGGAAGTAATGTTGCAGTGGGAATATTTCACTTTAGTATGGAGATGATGTTAGAGATGGCATGTGTTTAGGGGGATCATCTATTTTCTCTTATTTATTTCATCCATTCATTATTATACATCATGGTCCGCTTAGAGGTGTTCATGGTGTGCCTCATACTATGCTATGAAAGTTGGAGTTTTTGACCTCATGTTTTGAATAGAGAGGTCGATTGATGTTGTTGCTTTGTGGTTGTTATGGAGAGTTTTGGTTTATGCTCATGTGCACATTGTTGCATGTTGTTTCTCATTATGATGCTTTTGGTTGATGATTGTATGGTTGCCTTACATTGGCATATTGTTGCTTACTGCCAGAGGTTGTTGGTTGGTATGTTTCTATGGATGATGGTTGGTGATGTGTTGCTTGTTGCTGATGTGGAGAGTATGGTCATTGGTTGATATGCACTACTTTTTAGAAATGTAGAGTTTTATTGCTCCAATATTTGTGCTTCAGTTCTTGTTGCCTTACTAGATGGAGTTAACCCTTTTCCATTGATGTAAAAGTGGGAGTGATAGAGGAGAATAGTCTGGAGTTTGTGTATGGTTGCCATTAATTCTAAAGGGGGAGATTTTTGGCATTATGGTTCGCATGGATCCAGCTAGCTGATGTTGGCATTAGTTCATGGTTGCAGCTAGCTCATTTTGGCATTGATGTCAACCCTTGTAGAATAGTTGATGTTTGGATGCCTTCATTGTAGCATGGTTGCAACTAGTTGAGTTGGCATTGAGATGAATGTGTTGGCATTGATGTCAACCTTGTGATGTATTGATGAACAAATGATAGAATTGTTATGATTGATGATGAGTTGGCACACTAGCTGAGTTGGCAACTAGGTCTTCATGCTTATACTCATGGCGATGAATTTTTGTAGTGTGGTGGCCTTATGTTGATGATGGAGATGTGCTATAGTGTATTGTGAGTCTATTAGAGGTGTTTCAGCTTGTGCAAATGTTTGTTGGAGAGTGGAGGACTTGTTGGCACTCTTTCCAACCTTGTCTGTTGGCCTTTTAAGTCAACCTGGTAGTGACACTTGGGAGACTTGCTTATCTTCTTGTAGAGGTGTTACTAAGCTTAGCAGAGGTTTGGAGGTGAGTTCAAATTTTGAAGAAGAGGATCCAAATGGTGGTAGAGATTCTGAGATGAGGGCTTGTGGTTTTTCCTTATGCTCTACCCTAATCGCTCCCATGGAGGCTTATCCATGTGAATGAAAGGTTCTAGTCACTGGGAAACATGCATGTGCAAATGACTGAAGGCTGCAATCGAGTTTAGGTAGTGTTTTGCATGCGACTAAATTTTTTCATGAAAGATCCTTCGCATTCCTCATGAAAATCAGATGAAAATTGGCATGGAAATTCCTAGAGACTTCTAGAATAAGTTTCAATTGTTGGGAATAGTTTGAAAAGGTCCTCCAATGATGTGAACACCTTTAATGCATAAGTAGTGATGTTAGTGTATTGATTTAGTCCAAATTGTGCGCCTTGATCACATGTCTAAGATGAATTTCAATCAACGCATTTTATATACATCACTTTAGAGTTGAGTATTGTTTGGCTGAGTATGAGAGTGAGCTAGAGAAGGATGCATTGTGTGGGTATGCTTCAGAGCCATAGTGAGCTTGATTGCTTTAGTGTATGAGCTCTAATGGAAGCAATATGAGAAGATTTATTTCTTGAAGCATAATATTGATTCAGATCTCCATATTTTATATCTGTGATGCATAGAATTGTAGCAGAGTTTGGTATTGATGGAGCTCCATATTAGCGACTCTCACATTTACTTTTGCAGGAGTTGCTGACGCATTTGGTACATAGCCATAGTGTCTTATGTTGTTGATTGTATTATGCAACATTCATATTTTGGTGTGAGGGTTTGTTATGAGTTTTGTTTTAGCTGTTGGTGATATTATTCAGTTTTTGTTGGATGGATTGTGGCCACTATTTTGCTAGAGTGGAGAGCATATATTTTTGGTGTTTTTTATTGTGATTTGCAGAGAGTCTTGTTGCTAAGAGCATACTTGTAGAGCTGAAATATTGTTGAGAAAAGTGTCTTGGATCCAGTTGGAGAATTTATGAAATGAGGTCCACATAGTGTTGAGGAGCAGTAACTTCATGAGAGAGGAGCAGTGATTTCGAAGCTTTGACGAAAGGAACAGTTTCTCCATCCAACCAAAGTTGGAAAGTCCAATTGAAGTTGGTCGAGGACCGTTGATTTTGGTGGCCTTTAGCAGATGGTAGTCTATAGATCTGTGTGAGAATAGATTCATCTAAGCCTATCAGTAGAATCAAGTCTCCTAACTTATTGGTGTTACCCTATTGTGTATGAGGTTGAGTCTCCATGCCGATGGGAGTCAACAAATCTATGTAAAAGACATTTTTTCTTACTAAAATATTCAGAGCAATGCAATAGCAGTAAGGTTTGTTTTTTTCTTGCTGAAGGGTTTTCCACTAGATATCTTGTGTTTCTTGTGTGGATGTGTTTTGATGTGATTTTTATTGTTGCACTCAAGGTTACTTTGTTTTAGTTGCTTATATGATTTATGTTCATGAGCTAATCTATTGTGTTGGTGAATATATGTGTAATTCAGTTAAAGTTTAAATTGCTAAAATCATTAAGAAGATCAAACTACTGATTCACCTCACTCACCTCCTCACCCCTCTTAGTAGTGCTCAAAAGTTTGCAACAGTCTATTGTGTAAATTACAAGTTATCCTTTCTCGAAATTAAAGCGAAATAGATTTTATTTTATATATATTGAACATCTCTAGAGAGGAAAAGCATAAATTGTCATTTACAATGAAAAAATAAATGACATAAAGACAAAATAGTGTAGGGATAGATTGATTTGTATAAATGGCCTTTAGAATAGCAATTATTTTTCTAAAACCTACCAAACTAGACAATCATCTTGGGAAAAAATAAGAAACAAACAAAAAAAAATTATGGAAATCCCTGCTGCCCTAGGGTATAACATATTGGATATGCGTTTGACTCTAAATTAATTTAGATTGACAAAAAAAAATTAACAACATTTTATAAAGTTAACATTAGAAATCATTTTAATTTATTTTTCAAATATTTTAATTTTATTTTTTTCCTCCACTTTGATTGGTTATGGTTTTTATGCTCTTATTAGTCCCTACCTGGGACTACTAGTGATCGATCGATCGCTGACCAAGCATTAGCTTATAGTTTGACCTTTTTTTTCCCAATGTTTTGGCATTTTAACCTAAGTTTAATGCTCAGAATTTCATTCAACAAATTTTTAGGAAAAGTTTTGGTTCGGAAAACAATTGGGGTCTTATTACAGCCTTCACGTTGTTCGATGCAAAAATATTGGGGCAATATGATGTTATCCAAAGTACGGTTGATATGCCACTTGTCTTGTGCATAACTTTGTGGCGAGCTGCATGTAGTCACTTGTCTCATGCTAGACACAATACTGTCTCACAATACTACCGTTCCATTACAGACGGACAACCTCTTTGCCTATGAACAGAAGCTCAAATTCTTATGGACTCGTGCTGTCTTCTAGATTTAGATTCCATAGATTATCTCTAACTTGACTATCCTGCACAACCTGCACAAAGGTGAGTTTTTTTTACAAGAATGGCTTCAGAAGCAATTGAAGGTCCACCTGTCCAGCGTTTCCATCTTCCTGTTACAGGTATTAAATCTCTCTTCTTATTGTTGGTTCTCTACTGTGTTAATCATTTTCCCTCTTTCGGGTTTTAAGTTACAGCTAATACATAATCTTTCTTTGCAGAAACGGGAGGAATGGCTACGCATCCTGCCACAGCGTTGGGAGGCAGAAAAACTTACAAGCCTGTCTCAGGACTTCAAAAAGAACCGGGTATGTTTATATCTTCCTATTTGGAAGCTTTCCTCGATCAGCTGAGAGTGAAAGGTGCTTCAGTTTCCTTTAAAAGATTTTAGCTTAGTATTTTTCGGTAGCGCCAATTGTGGCTTCTGCCTATTAATTTGGTTTAAACATGACAGGACTCATGTTGCCACCCAGTGGGGTCTTTACGCAACTTGTCCTTCCAGTCTATTTGAGGTTTACAGTCTAGGGTCTTTTAGATTAAGCTCGATTCAAGCTGAGTTTTATACTCAGGGTTTGAGCTTCATATGTTGTAATTAAGAACAAAGTTATATTCCTGGTTAGTCATTGTTTAAGTTTCCTTACTTTGTCGGATGTATAATCTTGACCCACAACGGAATTGCTCGCTCTATCTTGTTCTCCAGACTCGGTATTGTTTTTGTATCTTTGGTTAATGAACAGTGTTACGAGGCTCTATTTTTTTTCAAGTTTGAGGGCGGTAGCCCAGACGGAAATGTTGCGAGCGTTACGCAGGCTGACTACCAGTAAGCATCCATGCCCTCAAGGGTCTCATGATTCTCCCAGAGTAGATTTCAGCTGGAAATACCGGTAATCCCTAGTTTCCATAAAAAAATCGTTGATCTGTAAAAGAAAACCTCATGTTCATCACTTTGATTTCACAGTAACATGATTGAAAATTCTATTTTCTCTTACCTTTTTTGGTTTTTATTATTTGCAGAAAATTGGAAAAGAAGTCAAAAACAAGTCCGCATGTAGAAAATAAAGCAGCATGCAGATCTTCTGCACAAAAGGTGAAGATGAAACTTTGGGATTCGTTTTCAATGGAAATTGCAACATTATTAAATCACAAGCCTATACCTATATTTTCAATTTGCTTGGTATTTGTGTGCAGGGAGAGAAATTTGAGGTTAATGGTGATGATAATAAAAACGGTGCAGCTAAAAGGCCAATGTTGAAGCGTTTGGGGAGCTTAATGTTCGAATGGAGTGCTAATTCTTTCAAAACGATGAAGGGATAGGAATACAATAGAAAGATCGTTTCTAAAATACCCTAGCATTGTACACAATGGTGACATAGTCCTCCATTATTTCACATATTGCAAATTTCAGAAATAGCATTCACATACACAATTTCGCTCTTTTCTCTCTTGAAGGTCTTATAGCTTTTCATTTTGTTTCAGATGTTTTGAATCTCATTTCAAAGACCAAATTGGGCAGTTTGATTGCACAACTAGTTAGAAAGAGGATGAGACCAGAGTATAATACAAATTTGCAATTTGCAACTATAGATTTAGATAAAATATTGTTAATATGAGAAAAATACCAGGCCTCAAATTAGGGATAAACCTGAATCAGAACTGAGCCGAATTAAGGCAGGCCAGTAGAAAGGGGAAACAAGGCAGGCCAGCAGAAAAGGGAAACAAGCTTGGTATGCCTATACCTGCTTTCCAAATTTCTTTTCCTTATGTTCTATGTTTGTAAGAACTGGATCACATGCTTATGCCATCGACAACAGTGTAGGACCAAAACAGGACATTAAGGTAAGGACAGGTAATGCCTACATGCATTCATTTACTTACTTACTTACGTTATGATTCCCTAACTGAAGCTCCTTCTTTTGCTCTGGTCTTGAGCCTGATGAATCAATCTCTCATACCCACATCTTGGCTTCGAATAGGAATCCACTTACCACTTCTAGGAACTTGTCTTCTGGAGCCCGTAGTGCAGTGGGCGGGACTGTAACCGGCGAACCGTGAGCCTCATGTCCTTCCACATCTCAGATAGCAGGGTATAGTGATGGTGCCCACCGACCCGACCTACATAAGGCACTGAAGGTGTGAAGTGGAGGGTGAAAGAGGAAGGACTGGAGCGTCAGCCTTAGGGATGTAAGGAAAGCCTTCGCTCACTCGATAGATTCTGCAGGCGTCTTTCAAACGAATGGAGGCGGGAACCAAGCTTTCTCTATGCAGCAGGTAGGATGAGCAATCTGAGACACCTAGCAGGTCCGATATAAACATGTTCGCAAAAGGACGGACAGGTCAGGCACTTGGCTCTCATGCGAGGGCCCACATAGGCACTTGGCTCTCATGCGAGGGCCAGATTTCTCATAGTTTGATGGAATTCCAATGTTAAAGTCAAAGTAATGTGAAGTAGAGTATTAAGTTTTTGCTCCACGAGTAGTAATTTATGCATAAAATCGTTATATTTTTTTAATTATTTTAAAATTGATTTTAAAACACAAAATTCTAAAATTATAATAATTAAAACAATTTAATGGACGATTCATTCTTTCAAATATATGTAATTTATTTCTACATATTTCTAAGTGACTATTAAAAGAGAATTTTTGGATTTGAAATTAATAAGGATTTGAGAGCTCTTAGAAGTTAAATCCACTAAATTGTTATGCCAACCACGACTTAAATCGATATCTGAAATTGATCGTGATCATGTCAACCAACGACTTTGCGTGTTAAATGAGATGTCATCGGTCGAATGTGCCAAATACAATTCAACGTTTAAAGCGTAGCTACGTGGTAATATGTGGCTATTGGGATATGACGCTGACTCAATACACGAGCCATTTCCCTCCACTTGCAATGCCTTTCTCTGCATAAATCCAAAAATTTGTGCCTCTAAATATTTCATGTGCTTAATAAAATCAGTGTACATCTCTTCATTCAATGTACATCAATTCATTCCATATGATTACCAACCTTTGCTGGTGGTGGTTTCTCTATTTACTGAAAGGTTTCTTTTGGGTTGTGTGTTTAATTACAGAATGACCTCTTCAATATATGCATCAAGTGTTTGCGACCAATGGATTCACTACCCACTGCCTTCCGCTGCAACGTTCATTCTCGCAGTTTTCCTACAAATGCTAAGCCACAATTAAGTTTCTTGTAAGAAATTACTTTTTCGAATAGCATCTGTTACAGTTGCAGAGTCGGTACGGTTGTGATGGATAGAGGAGGAACACATGCTGCAGCAGTTAAACATTCAAATAACTCGCAATAACTGATAGAGAAGGTTGATTCATTGCAGAGAATAAGTACAAGATTGTTAAACGATTGCATGTTAGAAAGCACATATGTGGAATGACTGGGCGATAGTGTTAATGATGCGCATGCGCTAAAGAAGGCAGACATAGGAATTGCTATTGCTGATGCAACTGATGCAGCAAGAAGTGCTTCTAGCATCTTCATTCAAATAAACCTTCTTTAATTTCATACCCCACCTCCAACATAGGCGGAAAAAGCATACATATAGCCCTTTCAATTTTTCTCAATCCATTTGTTGTTAGCTAACTTGCAATGTGCCTGCAGCCCCTAGTAGGGACTACCGCCACGGGTAGTGGCTCCTTGTTAAGTAATGATGACAATGTACCATCATATATTGATAAATGAAAAACTTAAGTCAGTCACATTAAATGGTCTGTGAGGTTTAAATATTATCTTGCCACGGGTAGGCATATTGCATTCGAGAAGTCTTTGGGTACCGAATTATTTAGCATTTTGCCTAAAAATTAAAAAATTAAACCTAAAGTAAACATTACATAAACAAAAATATTTATTTTTTAAAATACATTATTTGGTATTTTCTTAATTTTTATTGTTCTTCATCTTATTTGACAATGATTTCAGCCTGTCATATCACTACTGACATTACTGAAACAAATTTCTCTTTCAAATAGAATTGAGTATTGCCTGCATGGCACTTACAATGAGAATTAAAGAGGATCAACTTATAAAATTAAAACAAATCTCTCCTTAAATAGAATTAAAATGCACTTACATTTGCAAATTCGAACTTTTTACAAAATGACACATGAATTCGTGCATTTCATTTTCAATATATTTTAGTTACTTATTTGCCTCTTTAATTTATAGTGTTTAATTAGATTCGATTTACTTTCTAACACACTTAATTTTATTATCATGAGAAGAGAAGAGAACTGTAAGATGATAATTTGGAGAATAGTTACTTATTTGTCTCTTTAATTCATAGTGTTTAATTAGATTCCATTTACTTTCCAGCACTTAATTTTATTATCCGGAGAAGAGAAGAGAACTATATGACGATAATTTGGATAATAAAGTGCAATTTTAAAACATTGTGCTTTATATTATATTTAATATATTTGTTGTTTAACCATAATTATTTATAATTACATGTAAATTGAATTGATTTACATGTAAATTAAATTGATTAGTATGAGTTTAATTTTTATTACTATCCCTCAAATTATTTATCCATTGAATAGAAAATTTAAAATATTTTGTTTTGTATTTTTTGTATTTTATTGTCTTCGTCTTATTTGGCAATGATTTCACTAAGTATCATACCAATACTTAGAGTAGTGAACATTGTTGGCACAAATCACATCTAGTAGTGACAACACTGAAGTACCAGCATGGAGACGTTCCTGGAAAATCACATTCCACAATTTGTGCTAAAAGAAATGTTTGACAAGTTGAAGGTAGCTAAAATGTTTGACAAAGTGAAGGAAACTTTAGTCCCGGCACTAGCAAACATTAATTTGTGCGAAAATCCAACAACATTAATTAATTGAGTATCCATTCAACATAACAACTGAAACGTTCATTGATTATAAGCTTAGCAAGATACCTGATACCTAACACGTTCATTGATTATAAGCTCGGCAAGAAGGCACCCAAGACTACACATCCACATCTGCTAGGTTGCATGCACGAAGAAATTGTATGAATTTTAAATATATTTGAATCATTGATCTGAAATGGGGACCTAAAGGCTACTTGTCAAGAACAACAAGAACCTCTCCCACTCCGAAGATTAAACAATTTCCAAGATGTATGCTTATGATTGATAATTTGCGAAATTAAAAGAACTAGAAATAGGTGTATGCTTTGTTTGCCTTTAACTGTTCAAGTGCTTTAAGTTGATTTGCTTAAACTGATATAAAAACATATAACAGAAAATAATGCAAATAATAACCAACACACATAACAACAATATAATTAGGAGTTCACCCAAACCTCTTGGGCTCCATCTCCGTGAGCTCTTGTCAACTCGACTAGGCTCTTTGGGATTATGGCTTGAATACTTTTACAAGTCTTTGACTCAACTCCATAGGTTTACAAATGAACCAATGGGCTTAGAATTCCATCTTACCCGTGGTTGTCCTTTAGCTAGACAGATCTAGGCTTCTCTGGACTAATTCTTTCAGTCAGTGCTCTGAGCTTCTTGAGCTTTTGGCTTCTCTAACTCCCTCGGAATTCTGCACTGTCTCTGGAATTCCTTCTTCTGTTACAACAGACACCAGCAACAGCTTGATCCTTCGATCTCTGTGATGTCTGATACTTCACTGAAGCATTTAGGAGCTGCCTCTAACCTCTGGTGGCTTCTCTCTATTAAGCGCTCTGGCTTTGCCTCCCAACCTCTGGTGGCTATCCTCCTTTAGAGCATCTCTGGGTTCATCATTTTTATAACACGTTCTATTACAACAATCGCTTAAAGTGTGAACTGAGTGTTCATTAAAAGAATCAGTTTACGAATGAAAGGAATGGCAGGCACGGGTAACCCAATCGTTCGGCCTTCCTCCGGCATAAATCCCGAAACAGAACCCAATAATGGAATACACGGGGAAACTTCACGGAAACCCAACCGTGAGCTTAAAGCTAGAACTCAAATGAAATTCAGCCACATCTATAATCCTTTCGGGTCCGCACATATCGCAAGTCGCATGTCGCAATGTGAGACTCTTTTATATGGTTGCAATCACATTCGTCGATCGCTGATATCGGCGCTATCGCATTTCGGCATATCGCATGGCATAAGGCCTTTGTTCCGATCGCTCATCATCGATGCCAATCGTCGATCACAATCGCATATCACATTGTTACATGGGTCTGAGGTCTGGTGCTTTACGCCTCCGATCGCCAATCGTTGATATCGTCGTCGTTGATCGCACATGTAAACGGCCCAGGGTCTATTCTGATATCGCATGAAGGCCTTCCTCCGATGCGATATATCAAAGATCGCAATAGGGGATTCCTTCCGCCTTCGTTTAAGTCCTCCCTTTGAACCTTTCTGATGCGATTTATTTAAGGAACCCTTAAGTCCGCTTTAATTAGAAATTGCCTCCTTTTCTAAGGACATTGGAAAGTTTTCATCTTACAATAACTCCTTCATCTGGAGCTGTTTTGGTCCATTCAAATTGCATTAGATTCAGAATGAAAAGATCTATGCAATGAGACTATTTCCAAGAGCATCATGTGACTTTCATTTTTGAGTAGAAAGTCATCTAGGATCATTTTCTAATCACGCCTCCCCATTGGAAATCTTTTGGACCCCAAAAGACTGATATACTAATCTGAATAGTAGATGAGAGTAGCAAGACCCTCTTCTTTCAGCGTTCATACACTTGCCTTGCATAGCTAGTGCCTCTGAGCCAAAACTCGGAGATAGTCAACACTTTCCTTCCTGGATGTGCTTATCCTTTAGTTAAGAATTGTCTTCCTCCTTGTCTTCATGCAGAACTCCTGCTGAGAAGGTTATAGTAGGTAGTTTAACCCTTTCTTCCTTGATCATTGATCCAAGGTGGCTGAAACAAATGTGAAGTTACATCTTCTTCACAAAAATTTACAGTTGTACCTGTTTGACATACTGTCAACAACAACAGAATTATAGACAATAACTGGATGGCCTAAACTCTTGCTTCAACAAAAGAAACAGATTTTCACATCTTTTGAATTACCTCCATGTCTTACATCTGCATACAAATGATGGACTAGACAACAAGCCCACAAAACATGCCTTTAAAACAATTGACCCTTCAAGTCAAGCATGTAGAAAAGGAATTCTACAGTTCTTTTTCAAAGATGAAACACTTCATCATCATCTCCATCTTGGAGACCAAATCAACTTTTCCCAAGTCAAGATTACATTACATGCATGTTCACAACAAAGTAATCAACCCTTCAAGTTAATGACACATACATGTTCAAATACAAGGAAATCATCAACATCCCTGTGTTCATGCACATCATTCTTATGCATGCATTTCATCCTTCAACTTTCACTTAAGTACATTGTACTTTCAAACTTGAAATGAATAAATATGTATATCTACTGTATTAACTAATTATACACTTTACTTTCAAGTCAAACATTAGACTCATGATCAAATGTAAAAATTGGTTCATACCTTTCAATGTTCAATATTTAAACTAAGAAACAGAAAACACTAGTTATGCGACCTTGTTAAATAAATGTTATGAAAATCAAACTTCACTAGTAATATAATCTTTTCAATAAAATATATTTGCAAACCACTGTTTATTTTTCATTTGGCCTTTCCACATCAAATGACATGGCTCCCTCTTTATCTTTATTATTATAGAAATTTTGTGAGATGGGTGTCTGTTATTTTTTATCTGTGCACATGCGTACAATTTATTTAAATTTATTTGGTCATTGAGATTTTGATTATAACATATTTTATTTATAGTAAATGAACAATTAATTAATTAATTAATGAAGTATGCACTTGATATATATATATATATATATAGCTTTTGGTTTTATTATCATTTAATCATATTAATCTCCAATTTTTAATATAACCTCTTAAATTTAATATTCATCTTGTTGAATAGTCAAGGGTTCCACCTAATTCTCAAAATGTGAGGTGATAAAACTACCACTTGTTCAATTTCCATGGGTACGAAGAAACAAACATGTTCCAATTCATATCCACAACAGTCACTTGAAACCCTTGATATCAAATTTCATATCTCTACCTATCGAGTGATTAAGGGTGGTAAGCAGTGGTAGATCATGGACTTAGATTGGCCAGACATGTAATGGATCTCAACAATTGAATATAGGGTCATATTTTTATCTATCTAGTCATCAAACATATCAACCTTATTTAATTTGGTAGCCAGTGTCAACTATGTTACTGTTGTTATTGATCATGGACTTAGATTGGTTAGATATGTAATGGATTTCAATGTTGAGTTAAAATTGTCACGCGGAATTAGTCGATCTTGCGGACAAGACAGACCTTCCTAGAATCTAATGAAGACCTAATGACAAACAAACCAACCAGACACTATCTTTCTCTAAATGCGCTTTATAAATAGTGGTGAACAAATGTGTTTAAGGGCCTACCTCATGTCCAACGCAAGTTCGGAGATGCCTTCGCTCCTCTGATCCAAGTAAGTTCCTTCGTCGCAAACCTGCAAGCACAAACAAGGAAAACGATTAAATAACACTTGAATATCCAATATTATAAAACATATTTAACATGAAAGTCAAGGAGTCCATGAAACAAATAGCATAAGATACTTGTTGAGAAAAATGAGCCTGATTGTATTAATTCAAAAAGAAAGAACCTTACAACCTTTGCCTTGACGTTGTACAAGCTCCTTCCAGGGTCCAACAAGAAGTCTCCTCTACTTTGACAAGCTCACTCACTCCCTAATGGGGCCAAAAAGGTATGTGATCTCTCCTCCTAAGCTCAAATAGGAAGTCTTGATTTCACTAGCATTTACCCTCAAAAGTTCAGCTTCTAACCTCTCTGGCCATTGACCCAATGCCTCAATTTATAGTGCAATGGAGATCAGTTACCAGCTCCTCTTTCAAAGTGATAGAGTCCTCCTTCAAAGGGATAGCTCCTCCCAACAAGGGATTAGTTCCTCCTATGATGGGATGCATGAACCACTTTGAGCGAACAATCCATGTAACAAATGCTTCTAGAAAACTCTAGAATTAACCCAAGATAAGATTTTTAAGATAAAGATTGTGCCTTTTGACTTTTACAGGGATACGCACCTTCCCCTTTACATACAGAGCGTATAAGTATGTAGATACCTTGAACAAAAGGTGCGGGCCCGCAGGCAAAAGTAAGAGAAAGTGCGGAACCAGAGTTACATTGCTTTTTTGATGTCTTTCTCTCTTTTCTCAAGCTTGTTTTGAAGAGCTGAGGTTTAAGAATTGCTTAGGAAGTTGGTATAGGTGATGATAGGCCTACACCGACTGCAAATAATCAAGGTGACAATATTTTTGTGTAACAGATTGCCCCCTAAAGTGCGAAGTCTATAGTATATGAGGATTTTCATTTATCATATAGGAAGTGTGAAGTGCTTTATCATTTCGAGGATCATCTCGCAGAGAGCCCGATTGGAACCTGTAAAAGCATTCAATGAAAAATATATATATGAGATCATATCATCGCTGAGGTAGGCATTCCCATACTCAGATAAAAACTGACTAAGAGACTGAAAACTGACTAGAAGACTAACACTGCTTGATATAGGAAATCTCATAACACATCATAAGTAGACACATTGGACACAGTATGGACGCCAGCCATCTGTTTATGAATAGTCCATAATATAATGATACAATATTCCTCACACCTAGATGGTGGAAACTAGATCCAGGGTCTTCATCTCTACGTCCCGACATATGTACGATTCATCCATTCGATGAATGTGTCGAGTCGAACATGGTAGAAACGCTTGATTACCATCAATGATGTAAACTGTAAAAAGCGTGAGAGAAACCAATAATGACAATGGCTCTCAAAGTACTCAGCACAATCCATGAAATGTGATAAGATGTGTTGATGTCGAACATGCCATGGAATCTTTTGATCGAAAGTCGATGATGTAAACTGTCGTCAAAGGCGAGAAACCTACTATTGAGGCATGCAGATCTCAAGGTACTGACGATTCCTAGATTATCTTTCTAGATAATGAGTCGGATTCGATAGAAAGCGATCCGTCGTAAGGAAGCTCACGACACGAAATCATAGATCAAGTTGAATAAATTCAGTTGCAAGGACTGACTCAGGGATGGTCAAGATGGATGACAAATATTTTGTAGATGAATGGCTTATTTGCATTGAGCTCTTGAACACATAACGACACGACAGATCGTTTGGCGATGATTGACCCAAAGTTAATACCCAGAAACCGGCTGAAGACTTTCAATATGGTTCGATAAACTGTTAGGTAAAGGATTTCCCAACCCAGGTGAATGAAAGTGTCGTGTTCAAGAGTGGTTATAAAGTATGACAAATAGACTCACTTTTCTCTCTTTTACCCCACCATTTCTGGCAAGTACCTCTTTATTTTTTACAATCTTGAGGAGGATAACATATGCTTGATTATAAGCTCACCCTCCGGGTGAGTCCAACTTAGTTTAAATGCAAACCCTAAGAAGGAGTGGTCCATTCCCGTTTGTAATGGAACAGGTCCTTTGCTGTCGAATTTTAACGAGTCCAGTATAGGAGAAACTGTGTGTTTTTCATTTTTAGAGAGTCTGAAAAAACTAAAGAAGACTCCAGGGTTTGACTTTTTCGTAAATTTGTGTCTCCCAAGCCCGAAAAAGTATAAAATAATACTTGAGAGAACCGCTTGATGTTTTACGACCAAGGAGTACTTTTCGTTATTAGTGCCTTTGATCCGAAAAAGTAAAAAAGCGACCAAGGACACATCGT
>APFE030875046.1:0-19657 GCA_000404065.3 Pinus taeda
ATGAGCTTACTGTCGACAGAGGAGTTTGCAGAGGAAAACCCTACCATTGCAAATCGTGGAAATGAATGGCGCAAGCAAAGGTTAGGTCAGCTGGTTACTGAAAACCACCGCAGGCAGCCGATGACCGTGTGATGAAGGTGAAGCAAAGGTTAGGTCAGTTGATTACGGAAAACCGCCATAGGCAGCCGATGACCGTGCGATGAAGGAGCATCAAGTTCGACGGCTATGCGACCCTCATGCAAGGAAGAAAGACACGTTTCTTCAGTTCAGTGATTGCGAAGAGTCTCGTCGCTTTCATGGCCCATAGGCAGATCCTCCCTCTATGTGTTCCAGCCGGTGGGAAAAAAACATTTTTCCATGAAAAAAAAAAACTGATTAAACCAACGGCAGAAAACACCCCAATCGTCTAACACAGAATCGATGGCTTAGGATCTCACAGGTCACGTTTTAGGAATGTCTTTTTCAAAGGGAACGCCTTACTACGTAATTAAAAATTTTCTAAACAGATTAAGTCCGGGGAGAATATGCCCTTAATATACCTCGTCTTACTTATAATCCATAGTTGTGGCGCGAGGAAACATGAATGGATGAGAATAAAACATTTAAAAGCAAAACATATTGCTTGTGGTGACGCGCGTGCAAATTGACTTTAAACCAAGGGATGTGATTTCAGCCCACTGTGTATACTACACGGTACCCTAATTGCCGTTTGGTGTGGCCTGCGGATAGAGTGGAGATTGACGGATAGTCGAACTGAATGCAACTCCCGTGATTGATCATACCAGTGATGGAGATGGTTAGTCGTGGAGGCAGGCAGTGCAGATCGAGTGGAGATTGATGGATAGTCGAACTGAATGCAATGCCCGTGATTGATCATACTAGTGATGGAGATGGTTAGTCGTGGAGGGAGGCAGTGGGAGCGCAAAAGTTTTCTTTACATGGAGGACAGGATTGGAGTTGAGAATCAAAATTTCCATCTTCAAGAAGTGATTGCAAAGGAGAAACATAGCTGTGATCATGATAATATGCGAAAACCGTATGGTACACCAAAAAAAATAAAAAAATGTCTCACTGACCTAGAAGGGTTTTAAGATAATATTTAAGATGACTTTTTCGTAAATTATTTTAATTCGAGAGAAAACAATTTGTAGATTGTTTTAAATATTGGCTTTAAATAAATGCCTCAAATTATTGCCTTAAAAATTTGTCTCTATAGAGGTAATATAGAACACAATTATTAGTATGTCTCAAGAGACAATTCATTTATATCTCAATAAACTATAAGTATGACTAAAAACATATTGTATGTCTACAAAGAGGGTATGTCTTTAATCTTAATTATTATCTATATAGAAACAATATCTCTTTAATAGGCAATAGAAAATTCTTTTTGGAAACAAAACATAAAATCCGAATTTATTTATTTATTCAATAATTAATTCATGTTAGCCACAAACCTCTTCTTTACCAGGAAAGTGTTTTTCCATTAAGCTAGCACAATTTAAAGAAATATTATATCGCAAACAGAAAAGATAAAAATGAACGAGCAAAAATGTATAGCCATATTAGCGAAGAAAACTTTTGTTACCTCTTGCTACATGATGAATTTCAGACAAAAGGAAAAAATTATACATGGTATTGACTATCTGGTCATCATGCGGCCTAAATTTCACATTTATTTGCCCACTGCACATAACACCTACACTGGATAATCTTTACATTGAAACAAAGTTCGAGAGCCCAATGAATAGTTTCTGCACTGCCATCCTGAGGCGGGTCGAATAAAGACAACAAACTCATAAACTTCCATGGACCTCGCGGACTGTACTATCTCTTCTCTGGCACTTGTTGCAATGATCTAGAAAGTTTAATGACTTTCTTTGATAGTAGTTCATATTAATGAGATGAACACTGAAAAACTTAAACCTGAGTCTATGTGTGTGAGTTCCATTAATGGAATAGCGTACTTGGCTGGTCACAGCGAGGGATTGAAGTCCACAAGCTGCAAAATTATCAATCATCAAGTGTATCTTGTTTCTCAAATATGCAGTGTAGTTGCAGCGTCCAAGGATATGTGGCATAGATAATTAGGAGCCAAAACACCCACAAATATATCAAGATCAATGCCTTATGAAGTTACAGTATGTTATTTCTAAATCAAAAAATTTATACAGATGGTAGTACAATATGTTCTTTCTAACAACCGAAGCTATTACAAATAATTTTTGGTTCATTATTGTATAGAGAAGCGCTATTAGACATCATTTTTTGTCCCTCACAGTATAGAGAAAGCTATTACAAGTAATTTTTGGTCCAGTATGGAGAAGGTATGCGCATTTCACTTACATCTTATAGTCTAAATAAATATGTTTCAACTTCAAATTCTTTAAAACACCCCGAATTTATATTTTAATTTTTTAAACCATCTTGTTATATAGAGATATAGAATTAAGATAATCCTTACTAACCACTACTCCAAACTATAAATAAATGATATTCATACTTTTCTTCCATATAAGATAATTAGGTATTCGTATGGAGAATATGGATAAACCTGATTTGGTGCTCCTTTACTAGGCCTATGCCAATATCCACTAAAGTCAGTGTAATGGACATGCACTTATCTATAGGATTGAATTGCAAGATGTGAACTTTGGTAAATTCCTTTCCGAGCCTGCAAGCTGAATGATCAGGATCATTGAATTAGAAATAGAAACGAAAAGTTGGACATATATGTCCTCTAGTAACTAGAAATATGTGCCAATTAATCAATGCATTTGATGTCTAGAAATGCTAAGCTACTGTGATAATTTAGTTACCTCTTTGGGATCTTCAAACGCTCATAGAATGGTTGTTTTAATCCTTTCTTGGTTCTCTGTCTTCGAACGCCTACCTACCAGCAATAATAAAGTTTCATTTTCAACATGTTTGGTTAATACCTTGTTCATTAGTGAACAACCACAGGAAACTATTTTTCAGACATGATTGGTATTCAACAATCTAAACATGAACATTGAAACTTTCCTACGCAAAAGGAGTGGGAAGAATTCAAAAATATGAGCACAATGGTCCTACATACATCCCTAAATCAAATCACCTAAATAAGATTCTTATTAATGCTCAACTTGTTGCTATTTTGTGTTCCAATTTGATCACTACAGAGAAAATCAATTGCAGCCATTTCCTCTATGCAAGTCATTATCTTTCTATTAGCCCCTTGTATGTGCATCACAATGGCATAACGATAGCGACAAGATGAGTTACGAGAGGAATTGGAGAGGGGGTATGATTGATTGAAATTATACATCCAATGGTTAAAAATGAGGCGTCTCCTAACCCGTTGAGAGAGATTGAGAGCCGATGGTCGTGGTTACTGATAATACAGTGGGTATTGCAATACAAATTCTACGTCTAGTCAATAGAACTACGAGGTTGTTAGTTTCGTCTTTATACGATCGTTTCTGAAGAGGGTACATGACAATAATTTCTACGACTATCCCAATTGCAATCGAACAAATGCAGAAATTGCCAATTACGGTAAGAACATGCACCATAACTTTCCACCACAACTGAGCTCAACTTTTCACCAACCGAAAGATGGACTAAACCAAACAATATTCAACTAAACCTACGTCACATGGATAAAAACCTTTTGGAAATGACCCACTTTGTTTGTGCTATCCACCAAATGAGTTGCCTTTCCAAAAAAGGTGTGTAACTCCAGTATCTATAACCACGACTTCAATATGTGGTTGTTTACTAGTAGAACCTGAGTACACCTCATCTGTACTCATCTCCTGGATTTTTAGTCATTGGGAGAGATTCTCTAGTTAGAGAAGATTGATCAATCTTTAAAGGGTCTGATTCAAGCACCTCATCTGTACTCATCTCCTGGATTCTTAGTCATTGGGAGAGATTCTCTGGTTTGAGAAGATCGATCAATCTTTAAAGGGTCTCATTCAAGCAGGGAAACATTGGCATGAATGATATCCCCATATTAATACTGTCTTCAAGAACAAGAATACTAGCGTCTTAATGCTGCTGCTGTCAACCATCTCTAAGAACCTACACATGACCCAGAGAAAAAGATTTTCAGAGCTTGTACCATCAGATATGATTTCATCCTGCAAAGTGACTGTATATATATATGAATGATATCTCCCACATTAATACTATGTCTTCAAGAACAAGAATACTAGTGTCTTATTTCTGCTGTCAGCCACCTCTATGAACCTACACATGAACCATAGAACAAGATTTTCAGAGGCTCTACCATCAGATAGGATTTCATGAAGAAAAGTTCTTATATGGAAAATTAAGTCTAGAAACCTTGGATAATCTATATGAAATCTGTAAAGTGTTTGGTCATATTTCAGTAAATATATTCAAATTTCTAATAATTTATATATTCTTTATATAAAGTTTCACTATTTTTAATGTAAAATAATTTTATATCATAAAATTTGGGCCAAACTTTTCTGAAAAATATAGAAATGAACTAATTTTGTTTTTGAAAAAGCATGGAAAATTAGCGCAAATGTGAATATTAGCCCATAAAATTTTCCTAGATTATATATATAGAACTAAAAAAGCCTTAAGAGCTTCAGCAGCATTGCCAATGTTACCTTCTTTAATAAAACTAATGGTTGAGTTCATCACAAGCAACATCAAGATTCTAACCAAAAAAAATCTAAACAAAATTTTGCTAGTGAGAAGGTTGGACCTACATTACCATTTATAATTCTTACCAATTATTCTAAAGCTAAACCATTAAACTGGAGGGAACTTATAAATATACTAGATTATACATGTCCATTCGTCAGCGCAATGGCCATAATTGCAGCATATTCCATGACCCATGAAACCCAGAAAGTTGAGAAATTTTCTTTCCTAGAAATTTCCAGAAGTTGTTTATCATACAGTAGATAAGATATCAGATAAGATATCACATATTAGTGCATAAATTTTTCAGTTGGTTACATATAGATATTGTTCATAATGGCTATTAATTTATCACTTTTATCTCTTCGAGTTTGTTTGGTCCAAAAATTATGAGACGATGGAGATTCCATCTTCGATGCATTTCAGTTGTTGGAACATCTCACTTAAAGATATTTTTTTCCTAATTTTATAAAAATCAAACATTTTTTTGGCTCCAAATAAGTTGGATATTAAAAAAAAAAAAATCCTAAACGGGCCCAATCATTTAGCTTGAAATAAATTTGCAATGTAAATCTTACAAAACCAATTTGTCTCGTAATTGAATTACAAACTTTAGCTTTAAACCAAAGAAACCAATAATCCGATATTAAGAAGACCCTACTCCAAGAGGAAACCCTAGAACTAATAAGTTGGCCATGGTATAGAGGTTTAAGCATAGAAATCTCAACTTGAATGACTGAAGCTTCATAAAAAAGAAAAACAATAACCAATAAATGGAATTAAAATTGCATGAAAGGAAAACATTGAAAAGGAAACTATTGTTCAATGCATATGTAACATCCTGGGTGAAAAATCGATGTAATAAAAGTTAATAAATGAAAAATAAGATCATGGGTAAGGGACAGGTATTCCAAGTTGAATGTTGAGTAAAGAAATTCTAGTGGGCATCACACGATGTGTCTATGGCTAAGAGAATTAGAAAAGGAAAAGGAAAAGGCTTTGCAAAAAGTAAAATGGCATTTTTGGCACATTTATTTATGAAAATAATGGAAATTAGGAGAAAATGAAGGTGAAGGTCATTGGCTGTCTAAAGAGAAAATTGAATGAAAATAATGAAAAATGAAAAAAATAAAGGCTTCATTAATAAAAAGGCTTCTCCGGTTTAGTTGGAAAGCTCTTGGCTCAATCTTTTGCTCACGCTTTGTAGCAAAGAAGGGAAAAGAAAGCAACGAAAGGACAATGAAGTGAAAGGTAGGAAAACAAGGAATAGAGGCTTCATTGATAAAAAGGCTTCTGAGGTTTAGTTGGAAAGCTCTTGGCTCAAGCTTTTTCTCAGGTTTTGTAGTAAGGAAGGGAAACACAAGCAAGGGAAGGGCAATGAAAGGAAAGGCATGAAAACAACTATCATGGAAGGAAGAGCAGGATCAAGCAACTTCAACACGAATACTTGCAGGTAACATATTACATGTGTAATTTACTATCTAGTTTTGACATGAATAGCTTTGCATGTTGGTGTATAGTTCTCTTTTTGTCAGTGGGATGGCTTAACCAGGCATGGAAGTGGTTTTCAGCCTAGTCATGCCTTTTTCTAGATGCCATGGTATGTTGGGATGTTTATCTCGGTTTTGAACTTTGGATTTTCCGGATGGATTTCAGAATCCGGGGTGGAGGTGGTCTCAAGGATCATTCCTGAAATCCTATGAATCCCTTAACCATTTTTGGTGGGATACAAGGTAAATCGTAAGTGAGGAGTCTCAGTTTAGGGCCTAGTGATACAGTGTGGATAGTGGTAAATCCCAAGAGTTTGGTCTTGGTTTACGAACTAGTGATCCAGAATAAGATTGCAGTAAAGCTCAAGAGAGAAGGAGATAGAAAATTCATCAAGGATAAGGATGGGTTCTGGATGACATTCCATGTTCGGTTTGGTTGTGATCGGAGAACCAGTTTTCATGTGATCACGGTTTGGTGAAGGTTGAGATGGTTTAACCTATAGATTCCCTAGTATTTTTTGGATTGGTTTATCCATGAGATCACACATTCATTCTTGGAATATGACATGAGGGTGAATCACTGAAATTAATATTTGGTTCAACCATGTCTACGGTTGGTTGTATGTGGAAGCCCATAACTTGGTTGGATTTGCCTATGATTAATGAAAGCTAATTTTTCTTTATTTTTCACTTGTTTATATGTGGATTTCATGGATGTTATATCTCTCTTATTTACATGATTTTTTGATGGCTATAAGCATGGTTAATTGACTGGCTTATGTCATGGTCATTTCGTGTATTTACTTGTAATTCTTAAAATGATAGATGCAAGAACTAATTGACGTCATCACAGTTCAAGGGAGAAGGTGGTGATCATTCTTGGAATGTTTCATAAGAGCTTTGAGCCAGTCATTCTTTGTCTTGTATCCTAAACCTGCAGGTTTTGTTCATGCTAAGTGTTTATTTTTGGTTTATTAGTCTTTTTATCATGTCTTTGATGGATTCTAAAAGTTATAACAAGTTTTGGGCACTGGTCGAATTTTTGGGTTAGAGAAGTGCCTTGAATTCTGTGGACGGTGGCACGTCTGCTAATAAAAGTTCCTAGACGTTGGCTTGCAAGAATGTGAGAGAATCTAGAGGTCCTTGGATGTTGACATGCCCATAAGAGTAGAGTGTCCAGAGGTCAATAGGTTTAAAAGATGAGTGGTACCCAGGGGAAGAATGTCTGAGTGGTTGGAATGTCTCCTCAAGGTGTTATTGCTAATGTAGAAGGTATGGTTGATGTGTTACTCCATTTCCTTAAGGTCATCAAGGAGTTCGAATCATATAATAGTAGCTTCTCATTGTATCTTTTCCCCGTTTCACTATTTAGTTGGGTAGATTTGGGAGGAGGGTGGTTACAGATTTGTAGCAGAGCATCATTCACCCCTGAGACTAGATGGGTGGTGTGTTTGTCATGCATTTATTTCGGTTGCATATGTGTTGCTTATGCTTATAGTCCATGTGCTTATTGCATTTACATGGCGTTGATCTTGGTGGTAGTCATGTCGCCATATGAAGGTTGAGGGTGTTGTTGTGGGATGTGTGGTCATGAGTGTATGGTTGTATATGCATTCTTATGCATGTATGATGGGTGATACATGCATTTTGAGGTTGTTCTATGCAAGTAGGTCATCATAATGTTATTTGTATATTATCATGCTAATGTGTTGGCTGAGATAGAGCAAGAGATGCAAACCATCAAAGTGAAGTCAGAGCATTGGACCTCGAGGCAAGAGAAAGTCGCCATATAGGTTTGGATGTTGGAAATGTAAGTATGTTAGTTAATCAGTTGTTATATGCATTAGGGCTACACACATTACGTTTATGTATGTGTATATTGATGTTATAGTTACATACATGATAGATGCTAGTTTATTAGTATAGTCATATGCACATGTGTTGGATAGTCATGAATTATAGCAACATGTGGTTGTATGCGTTACTATTATTGCTTTATGTTAGATAAATTAATCATTACATTATGTGTTTTTTATGAGCATGTTATGGGTCAACTTGTTGTGATTATTTTATATATTATATGTTGTTGTTGAGCATGTTATAGGTTAAATGTTTTTTGTTATATGATAGGTAGATTGATGATTAGGTTATATTATATTTGATGAGCATGATATATAACTTGTTGTTGCTATATGCTAGTAAACTTGATGATTAAGGTTATTACATTAAGTCCTTGATGTTATATGTATTGTAATATGTTGGATTGTTCTATGCATATAGTTAGGGTTATGAATTCAGGTATGAGTTAATATGATGTGATATTATGTCATACTAATTTAGACTGACTGTGTAGATGTGATTATTATGTATGAATGATAATTTTTGATGAGTTTATGATGTGAACATGTTAGCTAGTGACTATTATGGATATCATGACCTTATTTATGATTTAGTTGATATATCGTAAAGCTATATCATGCTAATATAAATTGATTGTAAAGACAAGTTAGCCTCCCTTGAGATACGATAAGTTATGAGTTTTCTTATGTCACATATTTGGTGTTTGAGTGTTTGGTGTTTATTATGTCATCTAGTTAATGTATTTAACATGGTATGTTTGGAAGTTGGTTGAATGTTTGATGAATTTCCATTAGGGGAACTTTGAAGTCTAAAAGGGGCCTCCTCAAGAAATTCTAAAATTATAGTGGAAATAATAAACTAATATTCGATTATATCATCAAGTTTTAGAGGTAAAAATGAAAAATTATTTTTTCAAATCGTATTTTCAACTTATCTCGCTATAGGTTTACTTGAATTTCAAGCAACAAAACTAATTGGATGTATAATGTTATTCCGCATCCAAGGAGTACACATCTTTCTTACTTTCAATAGACCCTACTACATGAAAAACGAGAAATACATGGAAAACTTGATTGCAATCATGTTTTTTCATGTACTTCCCATTTTTTGTGTAGCAGGGTCCATCAAAAGTAAGAAGCATGGGTACTCCTTGGATGAAGAATAAAATTATGCATCCAATGAGTAATCCCACTCGAAATTTGAGTAAAACTTTAAGGAGATCAGTTGAAAATACAAGTTGAAAAAGCAGTTTTATTATTTTATTACTTTTTAGTCCTTTTATTTTTTTACTCCAAAAATGGTGAATCATCCCCCATGGTTAACATGATAATCTTGAATATTATTGGTTCTTATGAAGTTTATTTTGGTTGTACATTTTTCTTAGGAGACCCATTTTAGACCTCAAAATTCCCCTAATGATAATATGAGTATGTGTCCAAATGATATTGTTTTAAGATGATTGTACTGACACATGTGTTGCTGCAATTGACATGTACTGAGTGTAGTAGGTGACAGTGGTATCATTATGTCTAATGACTATGAATTATGACATGATTGTTAGTCTCTATAAAGGTTAATTTCAAATTGATAGATATGGCTCTCTTGATATTTGGAACAAGTAGCTATAGGAAACATGTTTGGCATTAGACAAGGTAATAGTTGATGTTTTGATATAGCTAATAGTCGGGTGATGTTAAAATACATAGTAAGCCTCTATTGCAACAAGGTAAAAAAGGTAAAAGAAAGGAATTGGAAAATAATTCCTTTATCTATGTTTGGAAACCCTATTCCAAATGAATGAGTGTTTTGTATACATGAAATTTTCTTAACCTTGATTTTTTCCGACATTATACAGATATGTGATATAGTAATGAACATTTATTTTACATTTACATCAACTAGTTGGTAGTTATAGGTGTATATGTCAAGGAAATTGGAGTCCCTTGAGAGATGGCATGGATGTGTTCAGTCACAAGGAAATGTTCTTGGCACAATAATACAAGTTAATCGATGTATTTTTATGTTTATTTAAGTGCTAATAGTTATGTGTTTATGGAAGTATGATGCAAGCGATCGCATAGAAAAGTATATTTCCATGAAATATCGAAGAAGGATCAAGTTGAGATTTCCCTTGGAAGCACTGGGAACCATGGAGATTGAGTAATGGTGTTTCTTTTTAGTATTGTTATTTTGGTATTTTATGATTTTATTGCGCTCAATTTACATTTTTGTTATGTCTAGTGCATGATCATGCCACTTTGTTTGTGATGTCACATTGTTACTGGTTTTCATAGTTTTCTTCTTGTCTGCATTTTTTCTTGCCTCTTACGTCTTGAGCGTCTTGGAAATTGGTTGGGAATGATGAAATTTAATAGAGCTCAAGATGATATTAATGAAACATAGTAGGTAATGTTAGACCCACATTAAGCTTGGTACACAAGTAATGGAAGTTGAAGGTAAGAATATCACAATTGGTGAGATTGGTTCAGTTCACTGTTATAAATGGACAATGGCAGTTCAATACTGAGAAAGGTAACAAGAAAGGTAAAGTGAATGGATGTGAGGCAACTGATTTCTTGGCTATGTTGGGAAGGATTCTTCTTAATGTTGTGCATGGTGTGAATAGATAGGAGTTCTCTTCACCTTGACCTTAGGTTATCTGGTAATTATGTTGTGACAATGATTATGCCAATTATTATATATGTATACATGTATGTACATATCTATGTCATGTCTTACAGAGTCATCATCGATCACATGAGTAAAAAATGAGAGATTAGTGACTACGCAACTAAAAAGGTTAGCTTCCATAATTATTTCAAGTGATTTACTACTAAATTTTAGCAATTTTAAGTGAGCCAACTAAAAATGACTAAATTAAAAGACTAATTTAGTCTAAGGATAAAATATATGAGTGGATAATAAGTGACCCAACTAGAAGAAACTAACTTAAATAACTAACTTAGTCTATGACTAAAATATATGACAAAATATTAAGTGACAAAATTAAAATGACTAACTTAAATGACTACTATAGTACAAGGATAAAAATATGACCAACTAGTAAGTACAAAAATTATATGAATTAGCCATTTATGCTACTCATTTTTAATTGTCACTCTCGAAATGGAAAATATAAATTTTGATACTAAAGTGTTACATTTTACTAAATTTAACCACTAAATATGGATTCAGAGGCCCCACCCCTTAAGGGGGTCTCTGAATGGATCTGCATTGTTAACATTTAGAAACAAAGGGGTCCCTGAATCCATCTATTGTGCTAAAATTTTGAGACCCCTTTAAAGGGTCTCTAAATTCGTCTGCAATATTAAAATTTAGGTAGATAGATTCCAAAACCCTCGTAAAGGGTATATGAATCCATTTATAATGCTAAAATTATAACAATTTTATACAATATAGAGTATAAGTTTACAATATATAATAGTTATATACTCCCTTTTGATGGACATACAAGAAAGAGAGTTTGAAACACATATACAATGGTTTTAAGGGTTAATAGGAATTTGTCCTCTCATCTTAGAGAGACGAAACACTATTTGTTGTGGGGATTTTGGGTCTTGTTACATACCATGGTTGACTATTGCACTATATTTATAGAGATAATGATTTTATTAATTTGAATTCAAAGTATGTTGATTTAAGCTTGGTTAATTAATATGAATATATATTACTCCAATACCATATTATTGATTAAATAAATCTTCAAATACATGCTTTACAAAAATGTTCACAAATTCTAATAGTGCATTCACACTCTTAGAATGTGCACACACTATTAATATAAAACCATACATACTAGCAATTTTTGTGGCTCTTTGTGTAGAATAACATATTGCCATGACTCGCATATCCAAGTTAAAATCTAAATATCCCTTAGAGAGTATCTATGTTGTTATTTGAGAGCTAATTCATGTTCCTTGAACTCTAGAAGCATTATTTAGGGCCTAAGGTCTTGTTTTCTCCTCCCATCGAGATAAGAAATTTCCAAAGACTAATTTTTATCATGTAAACCAACCAATGGCGACAAGGTCCCTCCTAGAGAGGCCAAATATCCCCTAGAGATTTTTGATGTGATAATTCAAATACTTGTTCAAGAAGATTGATCACCGGGATATTCAAAAATGACCCAAGAACCTTATGATCCTACCCTGACCATGGTTAAGGCCCCAAGTCCCATACATGGTGAAAAAAACCTCGTAATGATATTGAGGCCAAACTAAGAGGCCCCAAGACCGAAATACAGCACACAAAACCTTCAAATATCACCCACAACGCACTTGAAGGTGAAATATATATATATTTAATATTATATATATATATTATATTATATATATATTATATATATATATATATATATATATACATATGGGATATGTGTGACGGTTTGAGGCCTTATTCACATCCATTGAACTAGAGAAGTTTCTTTTAGGGACTATGTATCTTTTTTTCCTTCATTATGCATCATAGAGGCCATAAATCCCATCCTTATTATGTAAAACATATTAATTTTGCCCATATTCCTATTCTAATATCTTCTTCATGGACATTAAATATATGAAACACTTGTTTTAGGCCTAAGATCCTTTTGGCAAGATATAAGCCATAACTCTGATATATGATGTGGAAAACTTCATAATGGAGCCCATGTCTGAGATGGACACCTAAAATCCCTCGAAGAGGATTTATATTGTTCTTTATGGTCTTTTTTTGTAAAGTGTAAGGCAAAGAAGTTTCATTTTGGGCTTCAGGCCATTGTTTTCATCCCTTTGCCATGGTAGAAGACTAAGATCCATTATTACTATGAAAAACATACTAATGGCACCAAATATCCCCTATAGAGGCCTAAGATCTCCTATAGAGATCATGTGTGATTCTTTGAGAACTACTTCACAATGTTTAATCATCCAAGATTCAAATAATTCCTGATCCCATTTATTCTTATTTTGACCCACTCGTGGCATGAAAAAACCTTGAATGCTAGACACATCCCTCCTAGAGGCCAAATAATATCCCTTAGAGAATATAATTTATTAGTTTGATGTTTGAAGCCTTTTTAATGGTCACTGATGTTTTAGGATTTAAGTCTGTTTTTTTTAATTTCCTTCCTTCGCCATAGTAAAGGCCATGGGACCAAATCTTATTATGCAAAACATACTAAATGCTTGATAAATCAAAATAATTGCACTTTTTTTAATGATAAACAATAATAAGCTATTTATTGTAACATTGATTTTGAGTATGTTGCTTTGTGTCTAAATAAGAAAGCACTCATAATATATATTGTTTAGTGTCTCTGAGGTGAACTGGATCCCATGACCTAGCCTATGACACTCCTTGGATAGGGAGTTTGTTAAGAGACCATATGGGCAGATAATTTATAATATTGATAAGATTCAGTTAATTATAAGCGAGGTTATTAGAGCGTCTTGTACATTTTATCCATCTCCAACATTAAATTCACTTTAGAAATGAATCAATAATAGAAATGAGAAAATAGAGATCACAAAGCATAATAATTGACAAATATTTTGGTGAAGGGAAAAACTACATGAGGGGGAAAACCCAAAACAAGGATTCCTTTATTGGAGAGATATTCAAGAATAAGTCAAGAGAATTTCTATACTGACCTAAGAGTGTGTCCACAAGTGCTCAGGTCTCAATCAATGTCTGAATCATGTGCAATAAGATCTTACATTTTTCATGATATGCAGAAGATAAGTCTACACCGAATGGAGTGTTGTGATGGAAGGTATACCTTGATCATGTGGCAAAACCTTTAATCTTGGCTGCATTCACAAACATGCCCTGAATTAGAGTTCAGACGAGGTGTTGACCTAGTTGTTTCTCAAAAGAAACATCTTGATTTATAAATGTTGATTATGAGGCATCTATAGGTTTGAGCCTAGACATAGAATGATATGGAGTGTCGTAGAATCATGATAATAGAATCATTTTGGGTTTTAAATGTTTCCATCCCTATCATTTATTGATAAAGAAATAAAAATCTCTCATCAAAATGTTCAAAAGGCTAAATATCTTTTACTCCTCAAAAAATAAGAAGTTAAAAAAAATTAAATGGTTAAATTGGAGTCAGGAAATCCTTCAAATTTTCTACTTTTGAAGAAAATTTCTCTATTGGCTAAACCCAAACTAGAAACAATTTAGATTTGACCCAACAGCAAAAAAATTCACAGGAGAGAAACTAAAATTTAGCTAATGTCAGTAGATAAATTTCAGTGGTTAAACTAGACTAAGCATCCAATCATTTTTCTTAGACGGTTTTAGCAAGACAAGAAAATCCCTTGTGATACTAGTGTACTTAAAATTATTTCCTTTTAACACTTCCGCCATTGGAGTTGGATCCCTGAACATCAATCATGTATCAGAAATTCTTTGCATCTGCCAATATTGAGAAATACCTCCAACTCGTCAAGTTAAAAATATCATTTAATATATTTGAATACACACAGGGACCATATCACTAAATCCCAACTGACCACATTCAATAAAACCCACAATGGAAACTAGTGAACCCGTTTCAATTCTTCTCATTTCTTCCATCTAGACTTCTCTCTTGCTAGAATTCTCTGTGCACAACTTTTCATTTCAGATGTAGTCAAACCCGTTTTAATTCTTCTCATCTCTTCCATCTAGACTTCTCTCTTGCTAGAATTCTTTGTGCACAACTTTTTATTTTAGGTGTAGTCAAATTCTTCTTGCGTTTTATTTCCAATTTTTCATTGTATTAGAATTAGAGAATTCTCGTTACTCTTTCACCTATAATAAGATATATGAAATCTAAAATTCTTGGCACCATTGTTTGGAAATTTTTTGTTGTTTCAATGATATTTTGAGTTGGAATATATAATTCCTACTTTTCTCTAGTTGTGATTCTCACTAAGTAAAGGAGTCTGTTCCTAGTAGTTAGGATCCATTTCCTAGTTTGGTGTGTGGTTGAGAGATTTCCTCAACCAATAGACTGTGTGTCAAAAATTGTCTCCCTATCTTGAGACAACACTCTATATATATGTAATATTATTTTAATGAATAGAATACAGATAATGGGCATATTGATATTTTAAGTTGGTATCAGAGCCCTGAGGGCCTAGCCCCTCATAGGCTTGGCCGCTCCTGGGATGAAGAAAATAAAAAGTTTGATAATAATTTTGTTTGTTTCATTTGTTGTTTGGTGGATCTATGGATCAGATCTGTGGTTCTATTGTTGTGTGGTCAATCTTCAGGTGGATCATACTCAATGGATGATCAATATGGGTTGTGTGAGCGGGTCGGAGTGTGAGAAGTGGTGGTATCAACTCCTTCACATTAAGCGAGTAGCGAATCCATCGGCCGTCATTTGCCTAAGCATGGAATCTTTTGGCATGAGCGCTAGATTCTACAAAAAGCCTTGGGGTCACAGTCGAGCATCAACCAAGGAGTTTGTCTAGAGGTGAGACCTACTTGGTGGTGTGCATTGGTGGCAATGAACCACCTGTGTGGAGGAACATTTGCGGTTTCTGCAGTGAACCCTCTATAGTACTCACATTTCCTGTGTCCTTGGAGCAGCCTAGACAAAAAGATTTTGTTGTGCAATATTTTATCAAGCAAGAGAGTAGTTGAGTCGACAGCGCAACGTGGTCGAGCTGGTGAAGTTGGATGGGTTTCCATGAATGCTATGGCTTCTCTGCTGTATGGGCCATGCTTTGATGACTGCTTCCTCCATCCATCATGCTACTGTGCGAGGAGTGTGGTGATCTTGTAGAACCTCGTTTTTGTGTTTTTTTTCTGCAGAGGAGCTGGAAGTATCGGAGGCCGAGATATCAGTCTTCCAGGTCATCCATAGATCGCAAGTTCAATCTACCTATTTGCGTCTAATTTGGTCAATTCGGGGGTATATCGGCTGTCAGCTCTACAATTGCTCTTCCAAGTGCTGAGAAATTCTAGGGTTTGTTCTGCAAGTTTTTGTCACATCTATGGCATTGAAGTGGATTGTAAAGGAACTTAAGGATATCCAGAAGGATCCTCCTACTTCATGTAGTATAGGACCAGTGGCAGATGATATGTTCCATTGGAAAGTCTCGATTGAAACCTCCTTTTCCTGCCAATGCCGGTCTTTATGGCTATCCAACAATAATTATAAATCTGGAGACAGTGGCTATTTCACCAACCATACTCCATAGGGGCCTTGAGTGGTTTGTCAGCTTTTGTCGCCAGAATAATTCAGGGAAAAAGATTTTTTACATTTCATGACATGTGAACAAGCCATCACTATGAAAAAGTGGATTTGAGATCAATGGTAGAAAATATATTGAACTAGGTGGGGCAACAAAACAATAGTTTAGTCTTTATGATAATGGCATAGGCGAGACTGATATAAGGAATGCCCCAGCTGTTGGAAGTCGCTCTTTCCATCTATGGTTTAGAGGCACAATGTGGGAGAGCATGGGGGACAATGATGATAGATATTTATGAGAGCAGAACAATTAAAGAGAAAAACTCATTCTATATGGGTGAAGATGGAGAAACCAATTTTTTTTCCACAACGTTGCATACCAGTGTAAGTGTTCTTGAATTCGTTTTAAGTTTGTAAGTGAAACATGTTGAGCCTGATCAACACCCCATGTAAATGCAATTCGTTAGAATTGATCACTCTAGCAATTTCTAATTGATGTTAGAAAGATTCAAGATGAAAGCACTAAGTATGATTCTAGGAGAAGTTGCTTGATGCAGCAATGGATGGACAAACAAGGTAAAATATTGTGTGTTGAAATAAGGTAGACTCATAGTATATGTCACATACATTAGGAAGCAAGTCTAGGATGTTTGTAGTGGTCGTTGTAGTGTATGCACCTGGTAACTTGAGAGTTGGAGTGTGAAATGTAAGCCTTGTAAGGCATGTGTATCCCCATGCAGTTCATGGTATTCTAAAAACCATTTTGTATTTGTAGTGTCAGTTTGTGGTAAGCAAGAAACCACATGTAACAGTGAAGTGGGACAGAGATTCCTGTAAACATGGTTTAGGGTTCGCTAACAAAACCCTTGGCCCAGAGTGGCTGGAGTGCCTTGGTGGTAGGTTTGTGGCCCAAAGTGGCTGGAGTGCCTTAGTGGTAGTTTTGTGGCCCATGATGGATGGAGTGCCCTAGTGGTATCTGATTTTAACATGGTATCATTTTAACATGAAGAGCCTTCATGGATGAATTGAGTGCCTTGGTGGCATTGTTGGGCCTTTGTGGTTGTGTTGAGCCTTCGTGGCTGAGTTGAGCCGTGTTGGCTAAGAGCATTTGGTGCATGGTTGAGGGTGATCCATTAAAACCCAAAGCATGGTTACGGGTAATCCAACAAAGCCCAGGTTAAGAATGACGGAGGGGGATTTATAGCTACATGTACAAGTGTGCAGTTATAATGGCTGGAAGAACCATGTATGCGAAGGACATCCTACAAGACTGGCAATTGCAGCAGTTAGTACCCATGCATTCCTGTGGATGGTTGCTTCTTTATATGGACATCAATATATTCTTTTTTGTATATTTGACCACAACTAGATTTTGCAAATTGATATCGAGAAAAGTACTCATTAAGGGGGAGTGTTGGAATACATACTTCCTACTTGTCTCTAGTTGTGATTCTCACTAAGTAAAGGAGTTTGTTCCTAGTAGTTAGGATCCATTTCCTAGTTTCGTGTGTGGTTGAAAGATTTCCTCAACAAATAGATTGTGTGTCCAAAATAGTCTCCCTATCTTGATAAAACACTCTATATATATGTAATCTTATTTTAATGAATAGAATAATAATGTGCATATTGATATTTTAAGTCTTTAAAATTACAAATATGGTATCTTAAGATAAATGCAAACCCCTATGTCCATCTATAATGTTTTCATAAGTTTAAGGGAAATTCCAAATCCTATATAGAATCCTATACAACATCTGAACTCCAACATTTTTTCTATTAATCATTCTCTAAAATCCTAGCAGCTTGAGATATATGAAAACCCTATGTTGATCTATTATGTTTTTCATAAGTTTAAGAGAAATACCAAATCCTATATAGAATCCTATACAACTTCTCAACTCCAAAATTTTTTTCTATTAATCCTTCTCTAAAATCCTATGAGTAAAACTTATAGATTGTTAAGCTAAATCTGAATAATCCCCTATCGGATGGCAGTTTTGTAAATGTTTTATCACTGAAGTTACCTGACTCACTACGGTTCCTCTTAACAGTTAAGGTAAATATGGTTTGTTAAGATGATTTTCAATACGGTCATTAAGAGGGGAAACTTCATAAGCATACTTATTAGTCCCTGCCTCCGGCATAGCAGGGACTATAGGATTCGATGGACCGTTGACCATGTATTAGTGCTTCAGTTGACCGTAAATTTCCAGTGTTTAAGTGATTTTAACCAAATTTTATCCCTGGCGATATTGGTGCAATAAACTTATAACCAAACTTGTGAATTCAAGGTTTTATTACATGCCTCACGTGCCCCGATGTTAGTTCAGCCGGGACAAGTAATTTTATCCTAAGTTTTTGAAACAAATGTTTTGCACAAGCAAGCTGCCATTTTCCATTTCTTCTAGGCACCTATCACTTCTTCTACGCTCCTATCCCCTCTCACTGATAACTCCGTGGCAGCACATGTCACTGAACAACCGCTGCATGTAGTTTCATCTATTGTAGAAAATTGAACAATGTGACAGTATTGCTCACGCTACAGTCTTTCGACAATGGAGTTCCCACCCAAGTATAGTGCAGTGTATTTTAGGCACCGCCTTCATACCTCACCTGCAGGTTAGAACAAGAAGGATTTATTGAGATTGAGAAATGGCAGACGTCAGGTAAGGCTTCTTGTCAGGCAAGCCAAGCATTCATTCATCAACCAACAACAGTAGCTGAGAAACATGGAACACTTGTGAGCTATTAATTTTTAGACATACTATAGTCATGTAAGAAGATTGATTCTTTTACTATATTTTTACATATTGTACTCATGTTTCATAGAGTAATACACGATATTTTGTTTTGCTTTCAGACGTTCACCCATAACAATCAATGCTTAACGTGGGGTTGCTATTTTACCTGTGTTATTTCATGACCGCATAGCCCTCATCAATTCCGCCATTAGAGAAACCATCACCTTCCTTCCATGGCCGAAAAGGGGATATCAGCATCGCTTTGTCGTTCTCCTTCAGATTCTAGGCATGCTGCATCTAAAACCCTTCTAATCTGTTGTGGCATATACTACAATTTGGAGACTCTAGGCCTAGGTTTGCATTCTTCACCTTTTCAGGAAATTTCTCTTTCTTCTGTACTACATGAAAGTTTTATTTTAATGAAATTTGACACAAATCAGTCCTATACTATAGCCAAATGAATTCTATACTGTAGCCACATCGCTACAACCATTTCACCAGGAGAATCAAAGATCAATATAGGAAAAGAGAACCAGGTTACCTGATGTTATACGGGAATAGTGTCCACACGGATGCTGCTATTCCCACTAATATGTGTGGCTATCTTAGAAACAAACAATCAAAGTCTACTGTTGATTTCTTTTATGAAAATAGATGAGAGGAGAACCAAGAGGGCCAACCTAAGTCTTGCGTTCGATTCCCTCTCCTTCTTG
>APFE030875049.1:0-17192 GCA_000404065.3 Pinus taeda
TACAATAGGCAATGCTTGTACTTGCGACACCATCACAATAGTTGGCGTAGTGGGGATATTTGACACAGGTAGACTTTGTTGCATTGAGTATACAACTCTTGGTTGTTGAGGCAGTATTAGCACCCAACCGCTGGATGTAATTCCAGCATAACCCGAATTCTATTGTGAACTCTCATATGGTTGTTCTCCTGGAGGAGACAATGAAAGGGTATACTGCCCTCCACACGGTGGCAATCTAGTGCTCAAAGGAATGATTTGCCTTTCGGGACCGAACTGCCCAAATTGATACTGTTGTGAAAGATCAATTTACTGAGACTGAACATAAGAGATTCCATATATTATTCCAAACGAACAAACGGGAACAGACCATATTGTCGAAACGGCCCCTAGATGGATTCCATCCAACGATTGCGAGCTAGTTGGGACAGATGGTACGCCAGCGAACATGTTGGAGTAGCAGCAGGAGGTTCCGCCGCTGTTGTGTTAGATGACACAGTCCTAGATGTTGACAGTTGTTCAGACATATCTAGTCTATCCAAAATATTTCCTAGCAATTCTACAGGAACTTCCGATGATGGGAGACTAATTTCTGATGAAGAAGGATATAGGGTGATCCCAACTCCAAAATGCAATGGAGTACTAGATGGAGGATCTTCCACAATCTCTTCTATAGTAATCAATCCAAGTGGAAGAGGTAGATCGTCAAGTCCGTAAAATATTTCTAGTGCTGAAGAAGGTATAGACTCTGGAGCGATAGATGTTTGGGCAATAACACCTTTCGAATCAGCTGTAGATGGAGCCGGTTCAGGAATAAAAGTGTTTACCGTCACACTAGGATCAGTTCTAATGTCCTCTTGTGGCTGTGGAACTTCTTCTGTAGAGGTAGGGATACCAGAAATGGTTGGAGTAACCGGAGTCTCTGAGGATGTTAGAACACTTGTTCCAACCAAACCAAGGGACTTTCATCCGGTTAAACGAGTTCACTTTGTCCAGAATAGTTTCATTTTTGGAGTCAAAGACGGTTGACTCGTAAGTCTTCGCGAACAACGGGGTTTCGATTGACTTTCTTCCATGATTGGGGATTACTCGATCAACTCAAAATCAAGGGGAAAATGATTCTAAATTAAATGAATTTTAGACGCTTTGACACAACTTGCTTTTTCAATTTTTAAGAGTCGAGAAAAAGCAAAAGATGATTCTAGTTGCCTTCGATTTTTAATGAGCCTGAAGTGACAAGTTCTCAGATGGACCTTTTCCTTTAAGGAGTCTGAAAAGGAACGAAAGAGACTACTCTGGAAATCTAGACAGAGGGATTACCAAACCAATCGCAAAACTTCAGAATACTTTTTACGGTACGACAGTCGATCTTCCCGAATGTTGTGTTCAGTGCATTGCGATCGGTAGGGCAGCAGACACGGCTTCCTAAGGATAACAGATATAGCCTATTGTGGTCTCCCAATATATACTCGACGATACGTGGGAGCACAAATCTGTACTAGCACTTGTCGTCTCAAAGAGGAGGAATCACCCAACCAACAATGAAAATGATAGTTACCAGGGTTTACGATGCCGGAATACGTCTCTAGCCTAGACTTATAAATGTTGTGTGTTAGGTTCCAAAGCGTTTTTATGTTCATTGAATTTAAATTTTATAGTTGATCTTCTTAGAAATTTGCCTTTCAAGTTCACCGCGTGATGTAGATATATAATTCCTAAAATGCAATCTAAGATGATAAACAATCGTTTAATCTTCTTTTTGCAATGAAAATCCTAGCTACTAAGGAAAGAGAGATGATATTCTTTCAACATAGAGCAGAGAGCACACACTAGATGCACTGTCCTAAATCAAACCAATAAGCATTCTAAATGCAAATGCACATGCACGTATTTGTTTTCCGCTTTCTTAATGTGTGAATGACAAAAAGAATGCTGACTACAAATCTGAATTATCTTTTCAAAGCGACAGTACTAACAAATTTCTCTTCAAAAACGAAAGGAAGATAATGACAACACTTTGCGATTTTGAATTGAAAACTGCTTTCGACACTTGAAAAACTACTAATTCAAATCAAATACAAGAGTAACAGTATAATCAACCATCAAGAATAATAGGATTCTTTTCTTTGACTGAAAATGACACTTGCAACACTTCCAAATCAAAAGACGACAGTTTGATTATGTTACTTCTTTGTAAAAGAGAATTGTAATTGGTGCACAATACATAAAAACATTCACAGTTCTTTGCACGATGGAGGTGGAACAATGGAAAGGAAAGGGGTTTCCACAGTGGTATATTGATCACAGACAACAAAATTCCTGAATAAAGCTGAAGGGAGTGAAGAAAAACCAAAATCTGAAGGCAAAATTAGCCTTTTCTGATCATCGCACCTGTAACACAGGGAAACAGGGATGCATCTCACCTACTGCACACAGGAGGTGCGATGCATCTAGATTTCCTTGAAGAGAGGGTGCGATGGTACAGGGACGAGACTTTACTTGGCTTTTGGTCATGGTTTGCAGCTCAGTTCAGGGATTTAGGCAGAGCAAATGATAGTCAATAAATAGAAATCACAGGGGTTGATCTAATGAGGTTACTAGAGCCACCACCAAGGCAATTAGGATGTTTGCAAATTGATTGTTTAGTTTATAAATGAAACCTAGAGATAGACTGAAGCAGCATTGATCTACTTTGCACTTGCATAGAAAATGCAGTTCGAAGGCTAGTTGGCTTGACTTCAGGCTCTGTCTGTAAGTTTATAAAGAAAACATATATAGACAAGCAAACAAGCTATTCCCTCCCCAACGGAGTCGCCATTTTTTTATCGGGAAATCTAGTGTCCACTTGGAGCTGCTAGTCCCACTAAGACGGGTAGCTATCTTAGAAACAAACAAAGTAAAACTACTTTCGCTTTCCCTTATGAGAAGTAGATAAGAGGGGAACAAAGGATACCAACCTCATTCTTGCGCTTGGTTCCTTGCTTGGTTCCTCTTCCTTCTGACAGATCTTTTCTGCTCCTTCCTCGCTTCAGAGAGCACCTGTAAAGTCAACGCAGCATAATACTATCGAAGTACAGAGATCTACCATCATAAACAATATAGGACCAGATATATATTGACCACACAAATGCGTATATCATCAAACATACAATAATGTGGAGGAAAACTCGAATAGCTTTATTAATAGAAAGAATAGCAAAGAGAATTACAACCCATTGTTCTGAACCAGCATCATCCTCCCAGCATGAAGCACCTTCTTCACCTCATGAAAAGCTTAGATCACCCAACACTATGATGTTCCACCAAGAAACCAACACCACTTCCTTACAAAATACAAGATTCCAGCCTCTAGATCTCTATGATGAGGGATCCATATATAGATGTTTGCAGGGGGGTGAGTCAGTTGCTAGGTTTTTGATTAGTGTCCTCTCTCTGATAGTTTTTGGTTCCACTTGGAGATTCATGATCTCTTACTCATCCCTGGGCGAATTCAGAGAGGCAAGTGTCACAGGAGAAGTTTCTGGAAGATTCCATGATCATCCACCTTGCAAACTATCTCTACCATTTGTCTATTCTCTCTCATCGCACCCTAAAGAAGGGCTTTCCAGTATGCATCTCACTTTTTGCACTAAGCAGGTGAGATGCATCGCACCCTTAGCACTGGGTAGTTTGTATGGTCCAGTTTTGACTAGTTCTGAGCAATTTTCCATGGAGAACTTATGGGAGATGATGTAATCAGCTGACCTTGCTCCTTTAGGGTGTGAAGCAACACTTTTAGGGACTTAGAAGCCCTTGGTTTATGGACATATATGATTGGGGTTGCAATGCCCAAAAATGTCTATAACAAGAGGAAAGAGAAACCATACCATATTCATCCTCCATTGTATATAGAACATGATCTGGAGGAATAGTTGCGAGAAACAAGCAATTTTTAGGGGAACCTATACTCCTCTTTCTCTGACGAGGAACAAAAACTTAGGACATATGAAGAGGAGGAGGAGCTTCATGCCACACTCGATGATGAGGAGATCGATGACTATAATCAGTTCGTTGACTTCATGCAGCATCAATTGCACAAGAAGTATGATCTACGATCATCTAGAAAGAGTTCAAGAGCACCAGATTAGAATGAAGGTAATTCTTCCCAGGTGCCCCCTAAGTCTGCTAACAAGGGGAAGGGACCTATAGACCTAACTATCTCAAGAAAGAAAGAGTCCTCCGATCCAAACAATGTTCATCCTAAAGTCATTAAAGAAGGTAAGTCACCTCCTCCCACTAAACCCATTCTTGAAAAAGAAGAGCCTGTAGAAACTAGCACTGGAGAAAAAGGCCCTACAATCTTTAACCTCCAGAAATAGCTTGAAAAAGTAAATATATCCCAATCCCATTGTCTGAGCTCTTAAAACAACCCACTTACAAGGCCCAAGTCTCTCAGTTTATGTTTCCTTCCACTTTAGTCCAACCCCTTGACAGTTTAAACTTGCAGGAAGAAAGTCCTATGGTAGTATTTGGACCACCTATTGAGGAGAAAGATCCTTCCACCCCACCTTTTTATGTCACTCTAGTAGTACATGACCTCCTACTTCACAATTGCATGTTAGACTCCAGAGCTTCTCATAATTTGATGCCATTATCTGTAATAGAGCAACTAGTTCTAGAGATAACTAGACCCTATAAGGATCTCTATTATTTTGACTCTAAGTGGGTCAAATGCTTGGGGATGATCAAATACCTGGTGGTAAATTTGGCCCAGATCCCAGCAAAAAGTGTGGTAATGGATATCGTAGTTGCTGACATCCTAGTAAGGTTTTGTATGTTGTTGTCCAGGTCTTAGGGATCTAAGATTAGAGGGTCTATTAAGTTGGAACTGAATTTTGCCATCATTCCTATCTTTGATGGAGAGGAAAGGAGACTATATAGAGAATCCAGATTCGTCAAAATAGTCACCAGAGTTGATTATTCTGATAATGCACCTATGTATGGGACAAAAAGGATAATCTCTTGCTTTATGCTAGAAGAAACGCAAATACATCCTGCAATCAATCAGACCAACAACTCAAAGAATGTAGCAAGGTATGGAAGTTGTATTTTGATGGGGAAAATTCAAAAGAAGGAAATGGGGCAGGGTATTATTGATATCTCCAGAAGGTAACTTAATTCCTCTTTCTTTCAAATTGGAGTTTGTGGCCACCAACCATGTGGCAGATATGAAGCACTGTTGTTGGGTCTGCAAACGAAAAAGAACCTAAAGATTAACTATCTGAAAATATTTTGATTCTGAATTGATAGTCAAACAGATCAAGGACCAATGCCAAACTAAGCACCCTCGCCCGAGGGCTTATAGAAATGAAGTTTGGGACTTGATTGACAACTTATTCTCAACATTTAATGTCCAATTCTTACGAAGAGAAGGAAACAAAATGGATGATTCTTTAGCTATAGCTACTAGCAACATCAAGCCACCCCAAAATACTCTTCTCATATATGAAATCGAAGTCATACATAGACCCTCAGTGCCTGACAATGTGAAACACTTCCAAATGGTTGAGGATGATGAGAAAATTATGCAATTCATGGAGTTCATCAGGGAATTATCAAACTTTGCGATTGATCAAGAGGAGGAAGAAGTAATCCAAGAACATACAACTGTGTGGGAGGAAAGTATCGACGGACACAAAGTTCTACAGCTGAAGGGAAATGCTATCCCACAGGGACTAGTTCCTTTGAAGAGGATTTTAAAAGCAAATGATGTGGTGGCTAAACCTACTAAACAAGAATCTGAGGAACATGTAGAAGATTGCAATATAGGCTCAGAAGATGAACGCTGGTTGATCAAGTTATCAACAAAGATCCCTCGACACTACAAACAGAGGTACTTAAATCTCCTAAAAGTTTATAGAGATGTTTTTCCTTGGTCTTATTATGATTTGAAATTTTTTGATGTAAATATTAAGCAACATAAGGTCCATTTAAAGAATGATATGAAACCATGTAAGCAAAAGCTCAGACAAATCAATCCACTTATACTCCCATCCATTGAGAAAGAAGTGAAGAAGTTGCTTCAAGTTAATATCATTGTACCACTAACGTACTCAGAGAGGGTTTCCAATTTGGTTCATGTTAGAGAGAAGAATGGATAAATCAAATTGTGTGTAGATTTCAGGAATCTGAACAAAATGGATCACATTTTACGGAAGGTAGTTGGCTCTGCTCGAATATCAATGATGGATGGCTTTTAAGGATATAACCAAGTGGCAGTGCAACCTGAGGATCAAAAGAAAATAGTATTCATGACACCTTGGGGGACTTTTATGTACACAAGGATGTCATTAGGCTTAATAAACGCAGGAGAAAATTTCAGGAGGGAAATGGACATAGCATTTGTGGGAGAGAAATACAACTTTATGGTGGTTTATCTAGACAACATCATTGTTTTCTCCAAAAAAGACGAGGAGCACATCAAACATTTAAAGATTACCTTTGAAAAATGCAAAAAAAATGGACTGTCCCTAAATCCCAAGAAATCCCATTTCTCTTTGAGCGAAGGCAAGTTGTTGGGGCACATAGTGGCATAGGAAGGGGTAAAAATCAATCTTAAAGGGGTGGAGGTTATCAGTCATATTTCCCTACCAAGGAATAAGAATGAGGTCTAAGCCTTCTTGGGGAGGATTAATTTCTTGAGAAGGTTTGTACCTAATTACGCAGAAATAGTGAGAGGCATTACCGAAATGTTGAAAAAGGAGAATGAAGTAAAGTGGAGCCCAGATTCTTGAGAATCCTTCTCCCAAATCAAAAGAGCTTTTGAAGAGGCTCTGATTCTAGTCAACCTGGACTATTCAAGGCCATTTTATATCTTCTCTTTTGCCTCCCCCCATATTGTAGTTGTTGTGTTACTTCAAAATAATAAGGAAGGCCATGAGAAACCCATAGCTTTCTTCATCCAAGTGTTGCAGGATGCTGAACTGAAGTATACTATATTGGAAAAACAAGCATATGCTCTAGTCAGAGCTCTAAAGGATTTTAGATTCTATGTGTTACACTCGAGCATCGTGGCTTATGTCCCAACAATAATGGTGAAGGACATCCTAGTATAAGGAGACAACAATGGTAAAATGGATAAGTGGATTGCAAAAATCCAGGAGTATGACATGGAGGTAAGACCCACTAAGCTCATTAAAGGACAAGGATTGGAGAAAATCCTATCAAAGTCAAATTGTCAGGCATTAGGAATCAATTTATTAACAGCAGAGGGTGAAGAGGGGACACAACCCATGATATTTTTAGATTCTCAACAAAGGTGGAAAAATCCAAGTACAGAGCATTGAGGGCTCAAGCCCAGAAGTTCATTATATTTAATGGGCAACTGTATTGGAAAGACCCAGTGGGGTTTCTGCTGCTATGTTTGGTGGAGACTGAAACTCAAAGAGTGATGGAGCAGTGCCACAATGACGTTTGTGGGGGGTATTACAGCTAGAAGACCACTGCGCATTAGATACTGAAAGCAAGGTTCTATTGGCCCACGCTATTTGGAGATGTTCATTTTTATGTTAGGTCCTGTCAGCAGTGTCAAGTTTTTGTTGAAAAAAAAAAATTGGCTCCACTCCCCTTGATCCATGTCATAGTAGAAGAGCCCTTCAGACAATGGGGACTAGAATTCATAGGAGAAATGCATCCTCCTTTCAGTGGCCAACACAAGTGGATCCTCACTGCCACAAACTATTTCACCAAATGGGTAGAAGCAGTCCTAGACAAGAATGCAACTCACCCTGTGGTTATGAAATTTCTGGAGGAGAACATGTTGGCAAGGTTTGGTTGCCCTATGAAGATTGTGAATGATAACACCTAGGATTTTAAGCTTGCAAAGTTTAACACCTTTTGTCAGAAATATAACATCACAATTGGCCATTCCACCACTTACTATCCTAAAGGAAATGGGTTGGTTGAGTCTTCCAACAACATAGTGGTGACAATCCTAAATAAGACAATTGCAAAAAGTCAAAGGAACTTGGATTCTCAAATAAATTTTCATTGTGGGTGAACAATATCACTCCAAAAAGATCCACAAGTAAATCACCTTTCGAGTTAGTCTATGGAAAAGTAGAAGTTTTCCCTATACAAATTGCTATGTCGGTTGCTAAAATGCTATATGATGTCAAAGAAGAACCCAACTCCCTAACTAGAAGGATACATCAATTAGTGGAGCTCCAGAAGACCAGAGAACAAGTAAACCACAGGTTAGACAACTACCAACAAAAAATGAAGTCCTTGTTTAATAAGAAAGCTAGGGACAAGCCTCTCCAACCAAGAGATCTAGTCCTAAGATGGGATGTGAGGAGAGGAGACAAAGGGAAACATGGAAAATTTGATCTCTTATGGTTTGGACCCTTCAAGATTATTGAGATTAAAGGAAACAATACTTTCATGCTGGAGAACTTGGAGGGTGAAATGCTTGAGCTTCCTGTAAATAGGTAATTCCTCAAGCTTTATTTCCAACATTAAGAGGTTCAATTCTCACCCATTGTAAATATCAGTGACGTATTGTAAAATATCATTAATGCTTTCAGCCCTTTATATTTCTATTTTTGTCTTTTATACTTGAATAAAATGACTCAATGCCCAAAAGATAGAAAGTTGCTAGTATGTAGGTTCTCAAAACCTTGCAAGCAAGGCACTGTCCCCAGGTGGCGCCAATGTTGTCACCCTCTGCATTATTTGTTCTTTGTTGTCTAAAGGATGCAAAAGAGTAGGAATTTTGCAGTCATATTTCAAGCTACAAAAGCAGTAAAAGATTAAGCAAACCTCCTCCAATGGATAATGCTCAAAATTATCTTTCCAACAGTATATAGAACTCCTCAAATGAACTCCAAAATCAAAAGTTAGAGCAGATTGAAAGTTACCCTTGAAAACCAGAAATCAAAAGAAAATGCTCAAGTATAACTCCAGATCCCGCAAATCAGAGTTTTCTAAAGAAGTAGCAGAGGTGGTCAGAGAAAACCAGCAATCAACAATTGCTGATATTGGCAATCAGAGACCGAAGGTCCAAGGCATCGGCACATCGCAATCAACAATCATACAAAGGACACCCTTTCAAAGTTGCAATATTCGCTTAACATTCTGATTGCAATGCAATTCACCAAGATTTGAGCCTTTAGTGTTAAAGCACCAAAAAGGGTCGAAGAAAACAAACAAAGGAAATCAATGAAAAACCAAGGGCAATGGGCATTTTCTCTCTCCTCCAGAGGGCCATGTGGCAGAATACTATTGGCCCCGATAAAGCCACGTGGTGTCGATGGCGTCACTAATTGGATATCGATGTTCGGCAATCGCAAGTTCTGGAGGGTGTAATCAAAGGCAGCGTTATAAAATCACCGATTGTGATATCCCTAAATTGTGGGCCCAAAGCGAGGTGGATAAGTGACAAGAGGCAAGTCACATGGATATGTGTGCCTTATATATTGTGACCAATGATGGAGTGAAAAAGTAATTCGAAGCCTTTATAATGCAAAGAAATTTTATCGAATGTTTTTACGGGTTCACGCCCTGGCGTGGGCCCTCCCTTATTCTCTTTCCAAGTGGGCCAGACTACATCGCAAATTGAAGAACGTAAAGTTTTGGGAAGATGCATCAATGGCATGCATTAGAAATCATCAATATGCCAAAGTGCGATATCCGAATGGGCCCCAATCAGAGATCGACATTCATTGTTTCATGAAGTGTTTTCAGTGTGAAGTCTTGATTTGTCAAGCTCCGATATTTGGCATATCACCCGATATTTGTAATGTTTTTTAGTGTTAAGTACCAGTGATGGAGAATCCTTGATATTACACTGCGGTTCTTTTAAAAGGAAGACAGGGCTCCAATAATGTCATACAAGGAGTATGGAGGGGTGGATGAGTCAGCAACATCGATACAAAGAGAAGCACAAAAGCCATCAGAGTGATCGCTCCCAGTCCTTGTAAATGAATAAGTAAAAATGTTAAGACCGAAAGCGACAGGGAACTGTCTAGGAGTATGAGAGGCATGATGCGGCAGTGGTGTGGCTAGAGCAGAGGCCAGCAAAGGATGTGGCATGGATATATTTTCCCAAACCATCATTTCAGTTTCACATGTTTTGTTATTGAGTTGTTTTGTTAGTCTGTTTTATTTTAACAAACCATCATCTTTCTGTTGTAATAATTGGAGGTGTTAGAGCCTGCAGACTGAGACAGCTGGTCATACAGACAACTGTCATGCTGAGATATTTTTGTTATGGATTTTCAAGCTCTCCCTCTCCTTATAAAAGGAGGAAGAAACACTTAAGAAAGGTTCAAAATTTCTAGGAAATACCTCTCTTACAGAACCTTTTTCTATTTTCTTAAAGGCATGTATGAAGCTCATTGTATGCTGGTTTTCTTCAAGTCATTAATAAAAAGTTCCAGGTGATTCCAACTTATTAGATTTGTAGTATGTCATTCTCTCTCTATAATATCATATGTAAATGTTCCTCTCAGATAACATGTCAATTAACAGCAAGATGTATTTAATTCATATGCAGATTCATTTAAATCAAATCATTGGTGGATAATGCCTGCGTTATGTTAGAAATTGAATCTTTAAACAACACTACATGTGTCCCCGCATTTCATAAACATTCTCCTCTACCATTTCTTTCTGAGCCTTGATATGCATAATTGTTAGATCTTCAGGTTTGTATTAAAGAATCCTCCTCTATTACCTTCCCCCATTATATCTGTTTTAGCAATTAAACTCGATGCTTATTCTTAATCCGGTTTGGCCATTTGAAATTGAAGATTATCTATTGAATACTCCTGTGTACCAACTACTTTCTATCTGGTATCTTTATGAATGATTCTGAATCAAACTCGTTTCTATTTTTGTGACATAACTGAAGTGCTGCAAGCCTCTACTCTGAAATTGGTCAAGCACTCTTTTAAGATGTCCTAGGAACTGGTCTACAATCAACCCAGAGGCTGTCTCTAGGAAGCTTTCCTATCTCCTGAAGCACTTTGTGCTCCTAGTGCTAGAAAAAACTGCAATAGGCTGAAAGAGGCAAAAAATATTGGTGTCAATAATATTACCATATTCACAAATTCAGAGTTAAACTGCAACAATATGAAAGACACATATCAAGTTCGAAAGAACAATCTCAAACCCCTTTACAAAGAAGCCAAAATCTAGAGTTATGAATTTCAATATTTTAGCATAGATTACCATGCAAATATGCAAAGAATGTCTACTCATCTACTGTGTGGAGTTGTCAATGATGACATAGGATCACCATTTGTTACACCAGAAGTCATTGGTCATTGATCAATAGCAAGATAGGTCCCCATTATGGGAATGCATGTTTATTTTCATTTTTATCGGGGCTCTCATGGCATGGTTCTTTCACTAAATAAGAACCCATTAATGTACTATTTTCACCCAACCTGCAATGATTGGGTTCTCTTGTATGGGTGACAATTACATGGACAGATGTGATATATCCCATGCATATGGAGAAATGTAATATTTGCATGGTTTGTGAATAAATAAGTGAATGTTGTTGAGGTTATAAATATTTTCTTTTGTGTTATTTTACCATGTTAGTGATTTGAATTTTCTAACACATGGAGGTCATTATGTCCAGATTCAAAGTTTAAATTAGTCAAGGGACTTAAAAATGTTAACAACATTAATGAGAAAATGTTCTATTTTTGTGAGTTAAAACAAAACACCTGACAACCTCCATTGCCCTCTTTCATGTTTTTTATTGGAATTGGAAAATTACACTTAAATTATAAGCAAGAAAACAATATTAAAAACATTGAGTCCAATGACTTTTAGATCCATAAAATTGAACAGAATGTGGGGATTACGCTATAACATTTAAACCTTCTATTTAAATTGTGCACAACTTTTGCATTCTTTAAACCATAATTTTATCTATCAAACACAGGCTTATACTCACCTTCAAGTTGACAATCCAAAATTTTATCCATCTAGTATAGGGGTAGTCTTACCTTCAAGTTTTTAATCTAGAAATTTTATCTATGAAGTAGAGGTTGAGCCTCACAATCTAGGTTTAGTCTCAATTTGCACATTGCAGTGTGTTTTGTTTCCTTGGCATTTGTAAATTTAAGGAAAGATGGCTTAAATTGTTTTTATCTCTTCTTTTATTGGGTTTGTTTCATAATTTGATTCATTTTTTTCCTAGAAAACATTGAAACAGGTGAAATGTAAGAAAGTGACCGTGAAAATATATAACTCATGTTGTCTCAATCACAAACATGATTAATTTGCGAATGAAAGTAATATTATGATGAAGCTATCCAATTGCTATGTATTATTCAAAACATCCATATTAGTCTTTAGATATATGCTTGCAGATTTCAATGAATTACAAATCGCAGTTCAAATTAACCAATAAAGATGTTTCCTAGATGCACATCTCATTACATGAGGAATCAAATGGCTCATTATGACCCCCACAAAATTTCAACTTGACAACTTACTCCATAGTAATGTGGATATTCACGGCCTACAATATGAGGTAGAAAATCAAGTATGTTTAATTTTTCATTGATCATGCAGTCACCATGTTCAATGTCTACAGAAACTGCAACACAATGCACTATGACTAAGGGAAATGCCTATCAATTATATAAACTCGCTTTAAATGTGAATTGTCAGGTTTTGCTAATTGTACCTCATAGTTCCACAACATCAGTACAACTGGAAAAACCTTGACGTAAGACTAGTGAAACCATGAGCAATCTATGTGGTATCCAACAACAAGTACGGTAGGGTAGGAGGAGTTTGTATAACGCACAGGCTCTTTCATGACTAAGAGTTTGTGCCTAGCCCTGGAATTTGAGGACCTATAGCGCGTATTTACTCCTGGAAATCGTATTTGACACACATATATCGTATTGGCATGTCAACAATTAAGTGTTGTAATATTTGGAACCTATCATATTGACATTTAAATTGATGTGATATCTATCATAAATTAGAGTAGAAATCATTAATGTTATTACAGATATCCCTTGCAATATCGTAAACATCTTTGACGGGTAAGTAGTAATTAAGATATTAAATTAAATACATATGTATTACCCTATTACAATGCTTCAACAATCGCTTACCTACCAAATTCAGAATCTAGGTCTAACTTCCAAGTTCTCTGTAGCCTGCTTTGGTAGCTCAAGTTTCATCCCATTGAAGAAACACCTGTTTCTAGAACCCATGATTTATAACCACCAACAAACGAAAGGATTTGAGAACATTATATAGCCAAAGTATGGGGTCTAAAGCTAGAAGTTTATCCAGATAACAAACCATATCCATATCCAAATGCAGTTGATCAAGACCTTGGAGCACATGATTTATGGTAGGGTTGGGTTCCGAGCTCATGATTTATGGCAACATGGAACTCACGATTCCTCTAGTTTCAAGCTCCTCTTGACAACTAGCTCCAGTTTTTTCCTATTGTCACTAATTCTCCAACAACGAGATAAATAGACATAGTTGGCTTTAGCTCTAGGATGGTCACATGGAAGTTGTCGAGAGCCCCGAGGAACATTTCTTCTCTAAAAAATCTGGGAATATTTTGAATTCTTTAAATTATGAGACACATAGCACTCTGGAAGCATTGAGAAGCATCAAAATTCCATTGAAAATAACCTCTCGAAGGCAATGATCAATAGGTTGAGCAAGATGGTAGCACAATTGTATTCGCTTAGTGGAACCCCTCTTCGCCTTTCCTAAATACAAAATTTATCTTAAGTAACAAAGTATTACCATATTTTTGCTTTACAATGTCAGTGAATGGCATTTTACAATCTCCATGGAAGCTAAACTAAATTTGGATGGATGTTTCAATAGATTGATCACTCTTGTTTTTTTCTTGTGGTGGGGAGGAGGAGGAAAAACAATTTGCTTCTTTAAAATTGTTGGTTTTTTGGTAGGATATGGAGGGCATGAGTTGATTGCTTCAGATATTAACAAAATTTGGGGGCATTTTGCAAGATTATTTAGATTGTAATAACAATTTTGCAAGGATTGAAAATTTTGTTGCCTATTCACAACTTCAGATATTAACAAAACTTAGGGGCATTTTGCAAGATTATTTAGATTGTAGTAACAATCTTGCAAACATTGAAAATTTTGTTGCCTATTCACAATTTTATGTTCAAATTAGTGGCTTTGCATTTACCCTTTTAATACTTGTTTCATGCTATGTTGGTTGCAAAACCTTTCTTTTTGTAGTATAATTTTTTTTTTTACTAGCTTTCCATCCTTTATTCCTAATTTTGTTTTTTAACAACCCCTAAGAAGCTCCATGTTCTCTAGCAAATGAATCCCTTGTATTTTTTACAACTTAAGGGTTTAAGAATTAAAGAAAAAGTATGTACATAACTTGCAAAATTTAGTCTCTTTATCCATTATCTATGCTTTTTTGGATCAATTTAATCATTTGGATTTTTGTTATGTAACATCATTATCTTCTTATTTTTCCAGTTTTAATTTTATAGAAATTTTGGATAATATAATATTCAATCATCCATGTATGGTAGATTTAACCAGTTCAGTGTCGCATATTTGAGCCACTTTCAAGCCTTTATATCTATATTTGTACTCTTTTAGATGCTTTTATGGATTTCAATGATTGATTTTCATTTTTGCATTTGATTTGCACTCTTCTTTGTAATATTTCTCAATTTAATTGTAGAAAATGAACATAGTTGTGATTTTTAGTCTTTTTGTGTAAAGATAAGTTTTAATAAATTTCCCACCTGAAATTTTATTCTTAAATGTGATTATAGATAAATTGAAATGAACATTTCAATCAAAAAAATATTTTTTTGTATAAAATAAAATATGTTTTTATCCTTTTAAATATTCTCATTAATTTTAATCCTTAATCTCCACTTTTACAGCAAATTTGTTCCCACATATCTAATATTTCACTACTCACTATCTAACTAGGAAATATACCATAAAAATGGTCACTACTCACTATCTAACTAGGGAATATACCATAAAAATGGTTAAGGTGAAATTTATGCTTAAAAACATGGAAAAAATTTACACTCATAAATCCCTATAAAAACATAAAATAATCAACATGGAAAAAAAATCAATTTAAAATTCCAGCCCTATCTGACCCAATCGATCTCCAAGGATCGCTAGCTTCCCATAGCATGTCAGTGTCATTCGTACTTGTCGGTAGTCTTTGTAATAATGCGCTGGGAGGCCACTTGACGTGACGTCGACAGTGGTATTAGCTGGAAGCAATTTGAGCTGACGTTGGTGGTCCTTTGCACTGATCCACTGGAAAGCGACTCGACGTGACGTGAGAACCATTCGTACTCAACAGCTGGGTAGCAACTTGAGTTTAGGTAGGGCGCAATTATTTGTCCTCCGAAAACATCGCACCCTCTCATTTCCACTTGCATTTCTGAACTAAATTAATGACCCCATTGTTATTTGCCGAATTAATGACCCCACTTGTTTTGGAAATCATACTGTGCTTCTAAATGTTTCAAAGCTTTTTCAGTCATATTTTTAGGTAACAGATAGATAACATGTTATTAGGTTTTAATTGAGCGGGGTTGTATATGTTTAATGTTAGAGATTTTATCAAAACTAAAATCGGTAAACATATACGGTAAGGGCTAACCAGTCTGCTATATGCATTAATGCCTGGTACATGCATGTTCTATAAAAGCTCAATTAAAACTGGATAACATGTTATTGTTTGTTACCATATTTTTAGATACATTGCATAAAAAGTTCATGAAAATCTAAATTCCAATGTATAAGTATTTTAGAAATTTTCAACCTACTAAATTTATATACAAAATAAAAAAATACATTTAAATAAAATAAAGATCATTATTAATAAAAAATTAATTTTACATTACCGGAAAAAACACACAGTTTTTTAAGGTCTCGTGTAAGAATTACTGACTTTTGAGAGACTGATTGAAAGAGAGGTGAACGTAGGTTGGAATTCGGATTAATGTGTCTCGTGTAAGAATTACTGACTTTTGAGAGATTGATTGAAAGAGAGGTGAACGTAGGTTGGAATTTGGATTTTTTTTATGGTTAAATAATTTTTTTAATGTTTTTCAGTCCAGGAAGGTTTTATTCAAAATTTTATTTTTTATGAGTAATGTTTTGATAATAAATTTAATCTTTCACAAATAAATTTTTTGTTTAAAAAATATCTTTAATAATACAGAGATATTAAAAGTTTTCACATATTTATCATTAAAAAAAATCGTAACACACAAATAAGTTACCAAACTTTCAACCATTATAATACCTACACCAATATAAAAACAAAAAAACCAGTCATCTCGTAACTCAAATTCATTAAGCCACTCAGTAAAGGTTCTTCTTCGTTACTTTCTCTTCCCTCAGCTCTTCCCAAGGAAAAGTTTCACACCATAACAGAATAGAGCAGAACAGGACATATGATAAACAAGAGAGATTTGAGATACACTAGAAAATATTAAGATTCCTAATTTAATATACACAAATAAAAGTATCAAAGTAATGATGTTTTGTTGAAAATATACACTATCAAAAAACGGTTTATACACCTTAATCCCATCACAAAAAACAATATTGTAAAATTTTTAACTGTAAAATATTAGCAAAATGGTCTATGACGAGCAAAATGCCCATCAAATTCCAACCCTGGAAAGAGAAGTTGTTTACACACATGGTTGGAAGGTAAAGAAGTCTTTTACACACATGGTTGGAAAGTTATTTTTATGTGAAATTATTATTATTGTTATTTAAGAAGTTGATAATTTTTCACAAAAATGTATTAACAATTTGTCTATATCTATTTACTTAAAGTAAACCAAAATTCATAAATATTTATTTTAAAATATAAAAACATTTATATATGAGATAAATAAAACATTTCATATTTTTTATTTCACTTGATTTAGTTACTTTATAAGAATTTCATTTTTATAAAAAACAGAACAAACATATATTGAGGTTAAGCAAAGTCTTCCAGTAGAAATCATATAAGAGCAATTTTTGGCCCAAGGGTTTCGAACCAACAAGTGTGGTTTATCATCAAGATCAGATGAAGATGTAGACCATGGCAAAAGCTTAAATAGAGAGCAATGTAGAGACATAATTTCAAGTAATGACTAGATTTGAACAATAATATTTAAATTATGATATTA
>APFE030875053.1:4141-50234 GCA_000404065.3 Pinus taeda
CAAAATTATGTTTTTTTATAAAAAAACTAAATATTTAATGTATTTTTTACAACGACCGAGTCATTGAAAATGAGCCGGTCGAGTCATTACCGTTTCGGAGTCGGAGTCGGAGTTTTAAAACTATGGTTAATTCCCCAAATTAAACTAATGCTTCTTGCAAATGCTTCAAAGAGAAATAGTTTGCAAAACTTGAGAGCGTATGCATGTGGGAATTTAAATACAAGATTAGTAAAAATTTGCATGTGGAGTGAAATGTATTGATTTTAAGCAATGCACAATATGAAATTTAAAAACTAGAAAGCTAAGAAAAAACTAAAAGCAAGATTAGGCCACCCACAAGATCCCTCCTCTAAATAAAGAAGGGCGATGCCATGATCCTAAGCTCCCTCCAACAAAATCTTTTATCTTTTATTAGCTCTTAAACCGGGTAAAAATGCCTCTAAGAGGGCAGCCCACAATACGAGAGAGATGTTTACAAAGATGAGACTTTAACAAAGCTAGAATCTCTCCCCAAAAAATGTAACAACAACAAACTTGAAGATGAAAAAAACTCTCCAAAAGAGATTCGCAAGGCTCAAAACGGCCTCGATGTGTTTGCAACTCTCTCCCAAGTGCTTTATGGCCTCCCTAGAAATTAGTCTTTGGATTGCGTGAGGGGGTCCTGCATACGCACGAGTGAGTAGTTTTCCAAAGCTTCTCCTCAAGCTCCTTGCTGCCCAATGCTCAAGCCTATGGGCTGCAAAACAGAAAAAATACCGACTGTCAGTGTAAAATTAGGAAAAAGAAACCAAAACTAAACTTAGAATTTAATTTATGAAGTACTAGCTCAAGTAATGGGAGTGAACCTCCATACTTGCCTAGCTTTAGAAATGGCTCTTGAATAGGAGATATAATTTTGAAAGAAATAGAATCAAATAAGTATTTTGAATTTTAAATGGATGATTAAGTGGTTATAGATTAAAGAAACTCCCTTTTGCTCTTCGTTGCATTGAAAACTTGAAGCGAAAAAATGGCCGAGTCTTGGATCGCTGTAATTCTAGGAGTGAGTTGATCTAATTGAGATTTCTCCCACTTTCAGATGGACTCCTGCACACAATACAAAAGATTTTTCCCAAACACTTGAACACGTATTAGTTTGCACAAGATTAGAGCAATATAATGAATAAGATAAACCAAACATTCATCCTAAAATGATTTGTCAAGCTTATCCCTAAAATACTACTCTAAATCAATGATATGTGCAAGATAGCTTGCACACATCAATCCAAGCAAGATGGCAAGCATAAACTAATATAGTATTAAAGAACATCACTTCATAACTCCAAGATAACACCAGCGAAATATTCCCAAAGCCTTGATTGTATTAAGAAAGTATGTAAGTACAAAATGACAAAGTTTTCTCAAGCCCAAAAGCTTCTTACATGATACAATATGAGAACCCATGACTCTATTATATAAAGTTATGAGCAAATCCCAATGAAGAATGACAATGACAAATGACATTGGAGCTAATCCCAATGTAGAAGTGATTAAAAAAGTGGCATGAGGTGATAATTCCAAAGAGAAATTCGAATTTGTTGAATGAAGTTTCGACGCTAAGTTTAAAAATCGAATTTTGGGAAGTGGACATCATTTTCTTCTTCCCTTATGTGTGCCAAATTCGAATTTTATGATAAAATGACAAGTGTATATGGGTGGTGACCCATGTGGGGACAATTTTCCACAATAATCTCCACCAAATATTCTCCCAAATCCTCCCAAATGTGCATTAATTTCACAAATTCGAATTTCCAAGTAAACAACTTTCTCCTTTAATGCCATAAATTCGATTTTATTTGAGCACATGTCATTTCCTTGATTTTAGGAGTCCACATCACCTTGAGATTTCACTTTAACTCCTCCATAATTTTCCACCTCATTTCCACAACATTTAACATGCGTGGATATTTAATTTTCTCCATTTATTTAATTTATGGCTTAATTAATTGTCAGATTTCCCACTAAACCTAGGAAAAGTGGTTTTTGAGGGTTCAAAACATATTTTTAACCCATCAGAGTGTGTCATAGTAGAAAGTTGAGGGTGAGAGGTGCAAATTTCATTATTCATACCCCATACAACTTTTCTAGACATCACTTATTACATTACAAATACAATTTTATTAGCAATTTCTGCTGTGCGGAAAATCTAAAAAATAAAAAAATGACTCCCTAGACCTACTCAAATTCCACGAAATTTTTTGTGTGATCTAGTATGGTAATATACATTGACTCTAGACGCTAAGATGTGTTAGGGGCTCAACCTTCAAATTGTCATCTCGACTTTGGGGTAAAACGTGAGTGAAATCCCAGAAAATTATCTGCCTTTGAAAAAGAAGGGATAATTAACCAGATAAAAAAAACACTCCAAAGTGTACTCATTTGTTGATCGAGTCCCAACATCCAAGACTTGTTACAGATTCAAAAAATCATCATTACTAATATCACTTATTACAATTCCCCACAGGGTGTGGAATCTGAGTACAAGAAAGATGATGAGAAGATAGAAGTAGAGTTAAAAAACTCTGTTCATTGATGATATCTAATGGTACAAGTGTCCTCTGGATTATCCTTGGGCATGGAGTCTTCATATAATCATCAGGTGCCACTCCAGTGGTCAACATTTGGCTCCATATGGGGATGCATGCTAGATACATTATGATAGTGTGCAAGAACCCGAAATCTGCATCAACCGACAAAAAACATATATCAGCAGTATCCATTCAAAATATCATCAAATGAAATAAAGTACAGAATCGAAGAAATGGAAATTTATTCTAAGAACATAAATGATAATTTATTCATGAAATAAAACTAATTAAACAAAAATGACAAGGGATAAGCCTTAAGGTTAGAAGTATGATACAAAAAGATGCCCCATGGTATCAGATGTCTTAAATGTTGTTCATGCTAAGAACCTGCTTAGGTAGATCCATGGGTGGTTTTTCTGATGTGCCCTGTCTAATTCTCAATATCTTAGAACTTTGATTTGTCCCAACACTGTGTTGTACATGGTCATCTGATTTACCAAATTCTTTTCGCCTTTTCCTTTTTTTCTTAACAGATTGTGATGTAGATGTTGATGTGATCAAAGTAGACCTTTTGCCTGATCTTGAAGATGCTAAGATGGAAAATTCTAAGTAGCCAAGATTTTTTTGACTTGCCTTTGTCCATTCTGCGTCTGCTCTGACATGGGTGATGAATCAATCTCATAAGTATAAACCTGATTCCCCTTAGTTTCCTTGCTATCCAAGTCTCCATCAATTAGCCATTTTTCAATGGAGTAAATGACCTCCTCATAATGAGATGAGGATTGCTTTAGTGGACCGAGAGACTCATGATTTGTTTCTTTGTTCTCTTCCCATTCGTCATTTAACCTAAGTTGGAATTTTTGCACCTGTAATCTTTCCATTTCATCCAACCTATTCTGAAAAGCGACTTGATAAGCCTTCATAACACTTATTTCCTTGGCATGATTTGTTTCCATGGTGTTGATTAATTGCACTTGTTTTTCTTCCATGGTGAGCAACCTATTTTGAAAAGTGCCATTTGATTAGAATGATTGACTTCCATGGCCTTTATTGCTTGTGCATGATTTACCTCCATGGTCTTAATGAGTGGAACTTGGTTGAGTTGCATATCCTTAATCATTCGAGTCAACTCCTTGATGTGATCTTTATCATTCTCATTTTCTTTTGCTTTGATCTTTCTTTCATCTCCATATTTTTCTTCAAAGGCGTCAATGATTGAATCTAGAGAATCAAAATTGTTAGCAAGCAATTCTGTGAACCAATCCATTGCATTTCCATTTAATGAAAAGATGAAAAGTCTCATTTTAACATCCTTATGGTTAATATCATGGCACCATTTGCTCACACAAAGGGGGAAATTCCTAAGGTGAGTTTCAGTACTAATGGCATTGTCACCTAGAAAACTAGGCAACTCTTGAATAACCTCCAACTCTTGAATAGCCTCAATGGCTTCATTCGGAATGAAATTCGGATAGCTTGAAATGTTAGTAAAATTACAAGGGGCGAACAAATCGTTCATGATGTCATGCTAACGTGACCCTGAAAGTGCAAATGGATACCAGAGAGAGGCTCTTGTCCAAGATTAGCAAGAAATCTACAAGAAGCAAGCTTCAAGCAGAAATCCTTGCAGAAAATAAAATAAGTGGAGTCGCCACTTGAACAAGAATCTAACTATAAAATCCAACATGCAAAAACTAAAAGTTAGTCATATTTCTCAGGTACAAGAAGACTTGTCCTCGACAATGGCGCCAAAGATGTTGACCCTGCCACTTACACCTACCTACAAGTTAGTGGGAAAAGCTTTCAACCCACAAGGTGTGGTTGGTGGTAGGGAACTCAGAGGAGGAGCCGTCACACTAATCCAAACTCTTTCCATCTAAGCTATCTCCTTGGTTAGCTAAGGGGGGTGGTCCCTAATGAAAAGTTAAGTTAAAAAGATGTGAGTTTTTAGGAGAATTGTTAGAGTTAAATAGACCATTTCTTTAAGATTTATAAGCAAAACTGATATGAGCAATAACCATAAACACATAAGATAAGCATGAATTACATAAACAACCAGTGCCTTCAAAATATTGCTCTTTAAGAAATGAAATTGTATTTGCTTAGAATGAAGTGAAATGCTTTCAAATGGAAAGGCAAAATAATCCTGAAAAGTGAAACAATAAATTGTTAGCACAAGATATTATAAATGCTTTCAAGATGAATAAGTCTACAAATCAGAGCATGGAAACTATCTTGCTCAAAAGGATACAAAAATAGCTCAAATGTTAGACCAAGATGACAACTTGCAATTAAGTTTGCAACCCAAAATAATAGTACTTGAAAGTGAAATCAACCATTTATGACAATAATTAAACCACAAGATGAGTCAATTTCCAAGTACAAGAAAAATTAAACTTGTTGCAAAATTAAAAGGACTTACAATGTTTGCATCCAAAGTGCCTCTTGAAATAAGATTTGCATGTGAGACTTTAAACCATCAAGATAGCAAGAAATTTAAGAACTTTGCAAACAAAACAAATATGATGGAATGAGTTCTTGGTTTATTTTATTAATTAGTGCTAAGTCAAAGTTACAATTGAACTCTAGTCCTCAGACCTCATCCTCGCCCAATGTTTGGATCTCACAATGAGGAGTCAATAGAGGTAGAGGGTCCCTAAAAGTCTATTCAACCAACTTAAGTTGAAGGTAAGTTTTAGTGAGGCTTGGGGCCTCCCTATACTAAAATGCCTAGGTGAAGTGCAAATTGTGTTAATTCCCCAAATTAAACTAATGCTTCATGCAAATGCTTCAATGAGAAATAGTTTGCAAAACTTGAGAGCGTATGCATGTGGGAATTTAAATACAAGATTAGTAAAAATTTGCATGTGGAGTGAAATGCATTAATTTTAAGCAATGCACAATATGAAAATTAAAAACTAGAAAGCTAAAAAAAAACTAAAAGCAAGATTAGGTCACCCACAAGAATGCTTCCTCTAAATGAGGAAGGGGGATGCCATGGGAAAAATCCCAAGCTCCCTCCATCAAAATCTTTTATCTTTTATTAGCTCTTTAATTGGGGAAAAATGCCTTTGAGAGGGCAGACCACAATATGAGAGAGATCTTTACAAAGGTGAGACTCTAACAAAGCTAGACTCTCTCTCCAAAAAATATAACAACAACAAACTTGAATATGGAAAAAAATCTCCAAAAGAGATTCACAAGGCTCACGACCTCGATGAGTTTGCAACTCTCTCCCCAGTGCTTATGGCTTCCCTAGAAATTAGTCTTTGGATAGCGTGAGGGGGTCCTGCATACACACAAGTGAGTAGTTTTCAAATGCTTCTCCTCAAGCTCCTTGCTGCCCAATGCTCAAACCTATGGGCTGCAAAATACAAAAAAAATACCAATTGTCAGTGTAAAATGAGGAAAAAGAAACCAAAACTAAACTTAGAATTTAATTTACAAAATACTAGCTCAAGTAATGGAAGTGAACCCCCATACTTGCCTAGCTTTAGAAATGGCTCTTGAATAAGAGATATAGATTTGAAAGAAATAGAATCAAAGAAGTATTTTGAATTTTAAATGGATGATCAAGTAGCTATAGATTAAGAAAACTCCTTTTTGCTCTTCTTTGGATTGAAAACTTGAAGCAAAAAAATGGCTGTCTTGGATCGCTGAGATTCTAGGAGTGAGTTGATTTAATTAAGATTTCCCCCACTTCCAGATGGATTCCTGCACACAATACAAAAGACCTTTCCCACACATTTGAACTCGTATTAGTTTGCAAAAAATTAGAGAAATATAATGAATAAGATAAACCAAACATGCCTCCTAAAATGAATTGGCAAGCTTGTCCCTAGAATACTACTTTAAATCAATGATATGTGCAAGATAGCTTGCACACATCAGTCCAAGCAAGATGGCAAGTACAAACTAATATTAATTCAACATGCGAAAAAATTAAACACAATAGCAGTAGTATGAAAGGACATCACCTCATAACGCCAAGATATCACCAGCCAGATATCCCCAAAGGCTTGATTGTATTAAGAAAGTATGCAAGTACAAAATGACAGAGTTTCCTCAAGCCCAATAACTTATTACATGATACAATATGAGAGCCCATAGCTCTATTATATAGAGAGTTGGGAGCAAATCCCAATGAAAAATGGCAATGACAAATGGCATTAGATCCAATCCCAATGTAGAAGTGATTAACCAAGTGGCATGAGGTGATAATCCCAAAGAGAAATTCAAATTTGTTGAATGGAGCTGCAATGCCAAGTGTAAAAATCGAATTTTGGCAAGTGGACATCATTTTCTTCTTCCCTTATGTGCCAAATTCGAATTTTATGATAGAATGACAAGTGTATATGGGTGGTAACCCATGTGGAGACAATTTCTCACAAAAATCTCCACCAAATATTATCCAAAATCCTCCCAAATGTGCGTTAACTTCACAAATTTGAATTTCCAAGTAAACAACTTTCTTCTTTAATGCTAGAAATTCGATTTTATTTGAGCACATGTCATTTCCTTGATTTTAGGAGTCCACATCACCTTGGGACTTAACTTTAACTCCCCCATAATTTTCCACCTCATTTCCACAACATTTAGCATGCGTAGATATTTATTTTTCTCTACTTATTTAATTTCTGGCTTAATTAATTGTTAGATTTCCCACTAAACCTAGGAAAAGTGGGTTTTGAGGGTTCAAAACACATTTTTAACCCATCAAAGTGTGTCATAGTAGAAAGTTGAGGGTGAGAGGTGAAAATTTCATTACTCATACCCCATACAACTTCTCTAGACATCACTTATTACATTACAAATACAATTTTATTAGCAATTTCTGCTGTGCGAAAAATCTAAAAAATTAAAAAATGACTACCTAGACCTAACCAAATTCCGTGAAATTTTTTGTGTGATCTAGTATGGTAATATACACCGACTCTAGACACTAAGATGTGTTAGGGGCTCAACCTTCAAACCGTCACCCTGGCTTTGGGGTAAATCGTGAATGAAAAAACCCAGAAAATTATCCGTCTCTGAAAAAGAAAGGATAATTAACCAGATAAAAAAAACACTCCAAGGTGTACTTGTTTGTTGATCGAGTCCCAACATCCTAGACATGTTACAGACTCAAAAACTCATCATTACTAGTATCACTTATTACAATTTCCCACAGGGTGTGGAATTTGGGTACAAGAAAGACGATGAGAAGATAGAAGTAGAGTTAAAAAACTCTGTTGACTGATGATATCTGATGGTACAAGTGTCCTCTGGATCATCCTTGGGCATGGAGTCTTCATATAATCATCATGTGCCACTCTAGTGGTCAACAAGTACAACTCCTTTCCATGCCTTATATGGTTATGATCAATGTGGAAAAAGTGCAAGTTGGAATTAATTCGGCAAGGGTCCAAAAGTTGAAAAACTCGGCAAAGTCAGGAGTTTTTTGAAAAAGTCAGCAAAAAGTCAGCAAAATTAAAAAAACACAAAATTATTCATTTTTTTTAACATCTAGAGTATCCACAACATCAAATAAATGCATTTCCACATAAACATGTAAAGAAAGCTAATATATAATATGTATATGAAGTCTAGTGTTACATCACATATCAAAATAGTGAATCAACCCCTGAATTTTGAGTCCTGTCTGAGTCTCAACTCTCTGGAGTCAAAATATCAACAAAAAATATAATAAATGTACATCATGAGTCATCTAAAAGTCATCAAGTAATTAGTCACTGAGATCCTCTTCCCCTTTTATGGGAATAGGGAATGGCTTTGCCTTTTCCTATAGAGGAAGAAGACCTTGCCCCTGGGGATACAAAATCAAATGGACTCAATCGTCCTTTAGAAGCCGATGGAAGAGGTGGCCTTTGTGCTATGCTGCTGCTGCTGCCCATCCTAGATGGTGTCACCTCCTCCTCAGCATCCTCATCTAGCTTTGCTACTGCCTCCTGACCTTGATGTTGCTCCGCCTCCTCCTCCTCTATCTCTGGCTCTCCCTCTGCAACTGCTACATCCTTTAGATCCACACCTAACCAATCCGGGATCGAGTCCAAGATCGGCCTCTCAGTCTCGACTCTCTATGAAGAGGTGGTATCAATATTGTCCAATGAGATGACATAACATCAATCCAGTCCTATGATGACAAGTCGTTACAAAATTCCAGTGATCGCAATACTACACAGAAGATTAATTTAGGATGGTCTGATCCCTTCTCAGTGCAACAATTTTGTTTGTCACTTAGAGGATCATATCAGCTTGTATTGACGAAGATGATTGTTCCGAGACAGAAAGACATTTGAAACCGAAAAAAGAGATCAAGCCTTTTTCATTAACAAGCTTTGAGGGCAAAACTTTTTGAGGAAGAAGGCAATGTTACGAATAAAATATATAAATAATATAAATATAAGTAACGAGGATAATTGTAATAATGATTAGTTAATAATAATTAGTAGTTAGGTTGAAGAGGCATGTCTAAATAGGACATGACTCTCCATGAAGAGACACTAGCTTGGTATATAAGCAAGCCTCTCTCTCTCTCATTGTATCATCATTCTTATTCACACATTTAATATATAATGTTTGTATCCTCATGGATATCTTTATATTCCAAATATTCTGGAGTAATTAATTTATAGAAGGAACAATATTCGCTTCATAATTGCTCTTCAAACAATCCTCTAGACAGTCAAACAACCTTGTATATATACAGATGGTTCTGGATGTCCTCGTTTCAGATGCTGTAGACTGGACTTATAGAGTCCTGTAACTCTCCAATGCATCTTATGTGTTGATCTTAAAACAGTGTGAAACACGCATATGGATTTCCAATGAATGAATTGAATTGATGAGCAAAAATGAAGCTCAATAATAATACAAAGATATTTACAGTAATAGAAATATCAAGTTTCTATTAAGAAATAGACACATCAAGTTTCTATTAAGAAATAGAAACAATCAGTTTCATCTAAGAAACTACTAAAAGGATAAAATTAGAAACAACTAATAAGAATGAGCATTAAACACTAAATAGTATTATTCTAATACCCTCCCTTAATGCTCAATCTATTTACAACACCAATAGACCCTCTGAATTTTACAAACCTATCAGGACCAAGAGGCTTGGTGAAGATGTCTGCGGGCTGCTCTGTTATGGGAACATATCGCAACTGAACGGATCCGTCTTCAACAAGCTGGCGAATGTAGTGGCAATGAGTTTCCACATGTTTTGTTCGTTCATGAAAGACTGGATTCTTGGCAAGTTTGAGCACTCCCTGATTATGACAAAACAAGGAAGTAGGACCTGTCTGGGAAACATGCATATCCGCAAGCATACGTCGAAGCCAAACTGCCTCACAGGATGCCTTAACTGCTCCTCGATACTCTGCTTCTGTTGAGGAGAGAGCCATTGCCTGTTGCTTCTTACTAGTCCAGGTGACAGCACCGGATCCTAGACTAAACACATACCCAGCTGTAGATTTACGGTCATCAACCGAACCAGCTCAGTTAGAATCTGTGTAACCACTGTGTATAGGATCAGAACTTAGAGTGTGTAGGAGTCCATAATCAGAAGTGCCACGCACATATCGTAGCACATGCTTTGCTGCTATCCAATTATCAGCGTTAGGAGCTGACATGAAGCGGGAAATGTAGCTCACTGCAAAACTGATGTCAGGTCTAGTGGCAGTAAGGTAGATGAGGCTGCCCACTAATTGCCTGGATAAAGTTTCATCCACAAGGGGAGAGGATGACTGAGCTGAAAGTTTGAGCCCTGGTTCCATAGGAGTCGTGGCCGGTTTGCAATCCTGCATTCTGAACCTGTCCACAAGATTTTTGGCATACTTGGACTGAGAGAGAAAGATGTTGTTCTCAGTCTGCCAGACTTCAACCCCCAGACAATAATGAAGAAGTCCCAAGTCCGTCATATCAAAGGTTCGGCATAAGTCTTGTTTGATCCCGTGGATCAAATGTGCAGAGTTGCCAGTAATGATAAGGTCATCCACATAGACAACCACAAACAATATATCATCACCAGTATGCTTGATATACAGGTTTGCATCAGATGGGCTCCGCTGAAAGCCATGGTCTGTCAGGTATTGATCAATTTTCATGTACCAAGCACGAGGAGCTTGTTTCAATCCATAGAGTGCTTTAGCTAATCTACACACTTTCTGTTCTTGATCGGCAATCTTAAATCCTGGAGGCTGCGTCATGTAGACTTCTTCCTGTAAGTCACCATTTAGGAAAACACTCTTTACATCCATCCGATGAACTTTCCAATTGAACTGAGCTGCTAGGGCAAGGACAAGCCGTATGGTACTCATCTTGGCTGTAGGAGCAAAAGTCTCCTCATAGTCGATGCCTTCCTTCTGTGAGAACCCTCGAGCCACAAGACGAGCTTTATACTTGTCTAGGGTTCTGTTAGCTTTGTATTTCACTTTATACACCCATTTGCAGTTGATGGGCTTTTTCCCTGCAGGAAGATCAGAAAGGGTCCACGTGTGATTCTTCTGAAGACTCTGGAATTCAACTTCCATAGTCTGTTCCCACTCAGATGTGCCCTTAGCCTCTGAGTAGGTTTGAGGCTCAAAAATACTGTGTAGATTAGCCATAAGAGCAAAATTTACTGTAGACTGTTGTTTGCTCTTATGTCTAGAAGTTCTACCTTCAAGGAGCTCATCATCCCGGAGATCACCAATGGTTTTAACCCACCATTTAGGCCGAAGAGTAGAGGAACCAATATCAGGAGAAGGTGGAGAAGGCTCAAGAACAATGGGGGCTGCAAGAGGAGGGTTATTTTCTGGAGGAAGCTCAGGCATTGTATTATCAAACACTGATGCTGCATCATCCCTCCCATCAGGTGGACCTACCGGAAGAAGAACACTGTGAGGCTAATCCTCAGAACACTGCTCAGAAGGAGAAGACTGAAAGAATCCTCTGTCTTCATCAAATACTACATCCCGACTGAAGCTAAGACAACCAGTGGCTATATCTATTAGTCGATAGGCCTTGTGATGATCACTATACCCTGTCATCATGAGTTTCTGGCTTTTGGAATCCAACTTAGAGCGCTTAGCAGCTGGAATCCAAACATATGCAATTGAGCCAAATACTTTGAGGTGACTGATCTTAGGCTTACGGCCAGACCAAAACCTCTTCGGGAGTCTTTCCCCTTAACAGCCTGTGTGGGTGATCGGTTAAGAAGATAACAACAGTTAAATACTGCTTCAGCCCAGAATTTGTTCGGAACACTCCTGTGTTGTAACATGGAACGAGCCATTTCAACAACCGGTGCGGTTGCGGCGTTCGACAACACTGTTCTGCTGAGGAGTGTAGGGTGTAGTTAACTGGCGTTTGATGCCATGAGTATCATAGAAGTTGGAAAAAGCAGAAGAACAAAATTCCCCCCCCCCGTTATCTGTCCTAAGAGTCATGATATTATAGCTAGACTCTTTTTCACTAAGGTTTTAAACTTCTGAAAGATACTAAATGCATCAGATTTATATTTTAGAAAATACACCCACATCTTTCTACTGAAATCATCTACAATAAGCAAAAGATATTTGCAAGCAGTGATAGAAGATGTATTCATAGGACCACAAATATCAGCATGAATTAACTGGAGTACCTTAGATGCGCGCCAAGATTCTCCATCCTTGAATGAAGACCGATGTTGCTTTCTAGCTTGACAGGCGCCGCATACGCTCAACTGCTGAGTTTGAATATCAGGTAACTCTGACACAAGTCCCTCCCGAGAAAGTTGAGAGAGAGACTGCATGTTTAGATGCCCATATTGTTGATGCCACAGAGTGGTGATGGGAGAAACACGAGCTGCTAGAGCCACTTCTGGAGAATCACCAGTGTCAAGAAGCCTGTATAGACCATGATCTTCTAGGCCAACAACAACCGTAAGACTAGTCTCGCTGTCGATAATAGAGCACTTGTGCGCACTGAACACTACATCAAGCTGAGGAGAGTTCCTCATAATCTGGCTGACAGACAACAGATTAATTTCCATACCAGGAACATAGTACACATTCAGGAAGATGAGTGTGCGCACACCAGACTGGATCTGAACTGTACCTCTGCCAACTACTGTGTACTTTTCACCTCTGCCAAATACCACAGAATCACTAAAAAGTGAGAAGTCAATAAACCAGTCACGCCGGTGAGAGAAATGGAGTGATGCACCAGAGTCAATGTACCAGGCAGAAGACGGAACATGATTTGAAGACCTTTTAGCCATAAAGGCGTAAAAGGCAGAATCTGTCTGCTCGGAATGTTCTGCAACATTTGCTGTCTGATGGAGCCCTCCCTGTTTCTTCTGTTCAGAAGCAATCCTTTGTCGGCAATCTTTCTTCATGTGGCCGAACTTGTGACAGTAATTACACTGCACACTTTTCTTCCTAGCAGGATCAAAAGGATGAGAAGAACCTTTCTGCTGAAAGGACAGAGAGGACTGATATTTGGCAGCAAAAGCATTTTCTGAGGAGGCTGATGCGGCACCACTACCAAATTGTTGTTTCCAACGATCCTGCTGCATGAGTTTGGTGCATAACTTCGGAAACTTCAGATCAACATTAGTGGAGGTAATGTTGAGTGTTTCTATGAAGTGCTCACAAGATTTTGGTAGACTTTTCAGAGTGATGACTACCATATCTTCTTCCTCCATGGTGCGACCAATGGCTTTGAGCTGATCTCAAATGTCTTTAATCTTGTTGAGATGTTCCTGTAAAGACATATGTTCGTCCATCATGATGGAGAACAACTGATTTTTGAGAAAGAAAGCTTTGCTCTTGTCAGATGTCTCGTGCAATTCTTTCAACTGTTGCCAGATCTTGGCCATTGTCTTGCCAGAAGGAATCTGTGGTAACTGATCATCAGTCAAAGAGAGCTTGAGGAGCATAACGGCCTCTCGATTTCGATCATGAAACTTATCTTGATCGTTACCAGCTGTACCGGGACGGAGCTCTTTGCCAAAAACGAGCTGATCAAGACGCCTATATTAAAAAATGGTCAACATTCTTTGTTTCCAGATGTTATAATTGCTGCCATTAAAGCGTTGATTGCCTTCCAACATCAGATTGGTTAGCGAAGCCATCTGCACGTTTCTCAAGGTACAGAAAACAACAAAGGAATCTGGCACGAATTTTAATGCAAATGCCGGCTGATCTGGACAAAAACTCACAGATGATGGTGTAAATATGAAGAAATGCCAAGAAAAACTGATTCTTCCACGCATATTTTACAATCGTGATGGTGTAAATATGAAGGAATGCCAAAAACAGTTTTTCCACGCAAACCAAAAAAACTGATTCTTCCACGTAGATTTTACACTCGTTGACTAAAACAAAAACTGTTACGTAATTACGTGATACTATTCGCCACGCGGAAAGAGAAACCTCTGATTAGCATAATGTGTATTCTGATGGTGGGTCTGGAAGCACTGGAAAACGCTTGGAAAGATCTGTTGCAAAACTCCCTGCAGCCGTCTCTTCAAGACAAGTCTTGTTGTCTCCTTTACGCCATGGAAGAAACAGAGAACCCCACGGTCATATTGGCGTCGGTTCAATACTTGGTCTCCGAGGAACGTTCGAGTACGTGGACGAAGACACTACTGCGGGAAGTTTGGCCGGAGAGAGTGGTCGTCGTGGGTTCGATTCCCAGCCAGCATTTCAGAGGTAAGCTCTCGTCTGACAACAGTGTCTGGTGATAATGACACTGTTTATCATATTCTTTTTTTTTGTTTGTTTGTTCTTTCTCTGGTAAGAAGATAGGCAGTGTATTGATGTCCGCGTGCTTGAATACAATGTCCACGCTAAAAAAAAAAAACCCCGCGTGCACTAAAAAAAAATTGTGTGGAGATCAGGCGTGTTCGTCGACTGCAAATATGACTGCAAACTGAGTCCGGATGGAAGGCGTGGTTGCAAACGGAGCTGCTCGTCGCCTGCGAGTTCACCAAGACAGACCGCGCACTCGCGCGTAATTTCTTTCGCTTTCCTCGCCGCCGATGCAAAACCAAACGAAGAAAAACACGCTGAGCTCTGATATGAAGTTGAAGGGACGACTGTTGGTTTCGTGGCCCGACTACGATTCCTTGGTGGTTAATTTGTTGACTTCTATTATGAAGAAAGTATGTCCGGCGGTGGATTTTAGTTTGTTGGCCAAGACGCCATTGTTTAAAGTATTTCGCTTGGATTCAGATCTCCGCTGATTATCCAAAAAAAATCTGCTGCCTCTCCAATGCTGCCACGGTGTGATACTGGCAATGTGATAGCGGCAGATTCGATCCGGACTTGTAACAAATAACGCTGAATTGTTTAATGCAACCACAATCAATCGATTGCAGTACCAGTTTCCACGGAATGGCCCAGATCCAAAACCACACACAGTGACCCTAATAGAAACTGAAGAAGAGAAAAAATTCTCTACAGAAGAGCAATTTCGAAATGAAGCACTAAATTTTTCAAACTATGAAAAATTATTTCGAAAAAAAATACCTGGCTCTGATACCATAAAACAGTGTGAAACACGCATATGGATTTCCAATGAATGAATTGAATTGATGAGCAAAAATGAAGCTCAATAATAATACAGAGATATTTACAGTAATAGAAACATCAAGTTTCCATTAGGAAATAGAAACAATCAGTTTCATCTAAGAAACTGCTAAAAGGATAAAAATAGCAACAGCTAATAAGAATGAGCATTAAACACTAAATAGTATTATTCTAATAGATCTTTCCATGGGAAAAGATAGCTTAGTTTGCCATGAATTGTGGGATTGCTTTCCTTGCATTTTGAGCAGTGCCTGAAAAGCTGACTAAACCATTGTTAACTACCCCGCAAACACTCTAGATGCATTGTAATCTCTCCTATGAATGGGCTTCACAAGTGATCACATGAAGGATGTGCCCCACTGATAACCTCGTTTGCAGAACCTTCCACATTTGTTTATTTCTAGATTTGATTAAGAAGTTTATGTGCAAGAGATTGTGTTAGTCACAAGTTATAACCATAGTAGCAAGGATTGATGGGAAAAGAAGAAATTCTACCGCTGAACATAATAATTATTATTTGGACCTAAGTTGCATGAAATGGGGAAATGGGTACGAGTTTCCGAAATGGGCATGGGTACGAAAAGTGATCCCCCCTCCCCCAAATTTTGGAAACGGGGAAACGCGAATATATATATATATATATATATATATATATATATATATATATATATATATATTAGGACATTTAAGAAAATATGTGCAATCATAAAGCATATATGATACATTCTAATTTATTACATTATGATAAAATTGTCAATTGTCAATGAATAAATTATAACTCTCTAAAAGTAAATTTACATCACATTTACTCATGAATGATCACATAATGAAAATAGAAATATCCAAAATCAGCCACGAGAAATTTCTAATTTCTTGTCTCGTGCTTGATTGGGAGTCTCCTCCTACATATTCGAATGACCTTAGTGCTCTTGATTAAATACAAGTTTCATACCCTAGTACCCTACATGCTCTTAATTATTGAGAGTCTCCCCTGCATAGAGGGCTTGGTTCTCTTGATTAAATACAAGTTCCATACCCTAGTACATGATAAAATCCAATGGAAACATTGCGATCCCCCCAATCCTGAAATCCTGAAAAACAGATAACTCTGTTGGATTTTGAGTGAGATCTAAAATTCTACTTTCTCCATATGAAATCCAATGAGGGCGAAACCACTCTCAAACATCCTGAGTCATTTCATGGTAATGTTAAAAAATTTAAGTAAAGGAGAATATCACTTGAAAAAATAAAAAAAAAGTCAAACTGCATGTGGAAACGACGTCGTACGACCCAGAAACGTGTTTCCGGCGGTATTGGCCATGTTTCCGCCTCGAGAAACGTGCAAGTACGGCCGTAAATGTGTTTCTGGGCCGTACTGTATGCGTTTCTGAGTTTCATTTCCGTTTCCGTACGGAAACTCCTCCCCTGCCCACATTTCCTGCAACTTAGATTTGGACCCTATTGCTACTTGTAAATTGTCAGGTGGAGAGCTACTGTCCACATAATTGACCACAGGGTAGCACCCAGAATTAAAACACAATAGAACAAAATGCAACACCTATGATCTAAAACCCAAAGTCATTTTTCTGTAAATGATGCATGGACAACTAATTGCTCTTCAAACAATCCTCTAGACAGTCAAACAACCTTGTATATATACAGATGGTCCTGGATGTCCTCGCTTCAGATGCTCTAGACTGGACTTATAGAGTCCAGACCTACTGGCCAGTGATATTTGTAGTGGTCTTAATTTGTTTGCATGATTGCAAGCGCAATAACCAGGCATTGGTCTGCTGTCCCTCAAACATTTTCGATTTGTTTGCTGGCATTTTCTTCTATTTTTAAGCAACTGCAGGACCATGTTTTTCCATTGTGCTTATTGTCCACTTTTATTTCTTACCTTCTTAGATTGCATCCACAGTCGTACCCATAATTTGTATAGAATTGTTTAAAATTTGAACTTCTGCAAGCATCTGCATATATTCTTAAAAGTTTTCTATGGCATCTTTCTAATTGCTTCCAATTACTTTTAACGAATGGATTATCTGAATCTTTTGACCCCACTGAACTTTTAGGTTTTCTAGATAGTGCTACTATGATTACAATATTGATGTGTATTGTGAATTAATTTTCTATCATTCATTTACTGTTGCAAATGTGCGCAGGCAAATGCATCCCTATTACAAGGGGTGCTGGCATTTACCAGACACATATGAATGAGGCTCTTGATCTCATTAACAAAGGAGAATGGGTATTCCTTCCCCAGTTTTCTTAGAGCACAGTACTGATTTTAAAAACTCTTTTGTTGTTGTTGGCTGACTTTTGACTTTTGATTAATAAACGTACAAAACTGTAGATGACATTGTTGCCTGCACTGAAAACAGTTGCACACATTTCCTGAAGGCAAGGTATCACAAGATGGTGGGCCTATACGAAGGTTAAAGTGGGGAACTGCAAGCCTTATTGTGCGTGCTTCTGTTACACCAATTGTTCTTCCTATTGTACACAGTGGGTTTGAACAGGTAAACTTTTTTAGCAGTTTGAGCACCTTTTATTCCTGGTCTAATTGTGTCCTGTTCTGTCTATTGATTATGCAGATTATAATTACATTTTGCTTCTCTTTGTGGAGTTTGCTTATACCTAAGAAGTCACTTGTCATCAATATTTAATGAAGAGTAATGACAATCAGGTAATAGCTGCATTTACTGCACACTTCTTCGTGAGCCTCATTAGACTGGACAATAAAAGAGTTAGAAAGGAAGAAAAAAATACTAGACATATTGCTGGAAGGTGCTTAATAGGACAAAGGTTTGTATATGTCTGAAGTATAACTGAGTGCATTTGACATACGAAATAAAGATGTTGAAGGAAGTGGAGAAGCTACCACCTCAAAAATCTCATAATAGTTAAACTAAGAGTTACAGAAAAAATAAATATTATTGAGTCCAGTAACTGCTGAGCCATACTCTATAGCTGAGGAGGAAATCAACTAATTTATGTGATATCCCCAACTGTAAAATATTAGGCTTGTTGAGTGGTATCCACAGTTGTATCATTGTTTATTGCTGGGACTGAGATAGATACTGTTATCAAATACATGCATTTTCTTTCAGGATCATCTATCGCTATGCATTGACATTTACGCATGTAATTGTTGGGAGAACCAAAGAAAGACATAACTTAGTCATGCAAAGATGCATGCTTGATCTCACATCAAATAGTAAGAGAAACTAATAATACATAAGGTAATAAGATGATATTTTTAATGTCCAACCTAGATATTTCAATGTCATATACATGTTGAAAGAATGAAATGTAGATGGTAACTCCTAAGTTCACCATTATCACTGCCATTTAGTGCATCATCAACCTTCGTAAGACTTGTTGTTCTCTTTGATAGGCATGACTCATGTCCATCAAACCTTGAATTTTAATACTATTTACTGACATTAAATTTCAGCCTAAGAGTGCCCATGATATTTTCACGTCATAATATGTAAACTAATCAAAATTCTTTAAATTTAAAAGGAGATACATATAAATATTTTGGAGGGAAAAGAAGAAAACTACTTTTTAGTTGTATTTTTGGGTTATCTCCTTATAGGTTTACTCAAATTTCAAGTGTAGATATTCGTTGGATGCAGAACTAAATTCCACATCCAACGAGTACTCATTAGGCATACCTCTGAGAAGACCCACATTGATAAAAATTGAAGATACATTAAAAAAAAAGTGTGTTTAATACATATTTTAAATATATCTTTAATTTTTATCAATGTGGCTCTTCTCAGAAATATGCATAATAGGTATTCGTTGGATGTGGAATTTAGTTCTGCATCCAACGAGTGTCTACATTTGAAATTTGAGTAAACCTATAAGGAGATAACTCAAAAATACAATTAAAAAACAATTTTTTTCTTTTCCCTCAAAAATATTTACATGTATCTCCTTTTAAATTTAAAAGGCTTTGATTGGTTTACATATTATGACATGGAAATTACATGAAAATTTCATGGGCATTTTTAGGTTGAAATTTCTTCTAATGTCAGTAAATAGTATTAAAATTCAAGTTTTGATAGACATGAGCCATGTCTATCAAAGAGAACAACAAGCCTTACGAAGGTTGATGATGCACTAAATGGTAGTGACAATGATGAAAACACGTTTTTTAAATGTATCTTCAATTTTTATCAATGTGGATCTTCGTAAATTCTACATCCAACGAGTGTTTACACTTGCAATGTCAGTAAATCTGTAAGGAGACAAACCAAAAATACAATAAAAAGGTAGTTTTCTTATTTTCTCTCCACCGTCAGTCAGTCATGTTGAACATGTGGTGGTTTGGGTCGTTTCGTCGTTGAGTCATGTGAGTGTGTGTTTGCATGATCACCTATGCATTTTTCGATTGTTCACACACTTAGTCATTTTTTTCGCTGAAGTCCTAACGACCAGACTTCCCTCTAACAGCCGGACCATCAACCCGCCATCAACTCGATTCACTGTCAAATCAGAACAACACAGAAGCGTCAACAACTAGTCTTTTCAAGTTGCACTGTCCGCAAGTAGTTCAATCAACTTCTATGTTGACCACTCGGACAGTGGGACCCGACAGTCACCCTGGGACTGACTCCCTTCAAAAATTGCGTAGAGGCCACTGACCTCACTCGCTCAACTGACTGAGGAAATTGCGCAGACAGGCCAGACAGACACCAAGTGCCCATCCCTGTCTCCTTCAGTAAATTGTGCAATTTTCTGAGTCAGTCATCCGGACAGTCGACCAGTTGCTCATCCAAGAAATTGCATAGTTTTTCATGAGAAGGCCTTTTGCTGTCCAACAGTTGCTCAGCTCAGAAATTGCGCAGAGATGATTAGCAAGCCGACTTCCTAGCCTAAGTACAATTTCCCCGTGACCAGCTCCTAGCAGCAGACTGCCAGTTCCCTCCAGGAATTGCGCAGTTTCTGCTGCCAGTGACTGAGCCACCAACTGCCAGTTCCCTCTGGGAATTGCGCAGTTTTGGCTGCCAGTGACCCTAGCAGCCAACTGCTAGTTCCCTTTGGGAATTACGCAGTTTTGGCTAGCAGTGACCCTAACAGCCAACTGCCAATTCCCTCTAGGAATTGCGTAGTTTTGGCTACCAGTCTCCTAGGCAATTTCTCCCAAAAACTGCGCAATTTCTGCCTGCTGGCCCTTCATGTAGCCTGGCCCGTTCCTCTAGAAAATTGCACAAATCTAGCTGTACAGCCCTCGTTGCTCGTTCGTTTCGAAAAATGAGTAGAGCATGCCTATCTTGCCTTCCTGCAGCACGAACTGTCCCTCCCAAAATTTGCGCAATTTTGCCTCCTGTTGACCACTACGTGTCAACTACCTATAGCAATACACCCCCTTTTTCGCAAAGGGGATAGTGCTTGATCGACGCGTTCGTGCTGTTCGACTATCATTATCAGCCTGATCATGTTATTTTATAAACCCAGTCTGCATGTGTAAATTGTAAATAATCGTAGCAAATCTGTGTCATGTATGTAATTGCCTAAGTAAATCTAATCTTCTAGTGATGATCTACATGCTGGAAGGTTTTTTGTCTCACCGATCCATGATCGGCAGAGTTTTCCTTCAGCCTAACTCCAAAGCCGGAATGAATTTTGTCATTAGAATCTTAGGGGAGTCCTAGTGTGCTGAGTTAAGTCCTTGTAAAAGTGAATTGGGAATAATCCTAACCATTTGGTTAGGTTATTTTATTACAAATTGCTTGATCTGCTAAATTATGATTGTGTCGCAGAATTGGGTAGTCTATGAGGGTCTATGTCAAATGGGTTTTCCCCCTTGAGATGTAAAAATGTAAAAATCGTGATGTAAAATGTCTTGAGGGTTAGAAAATAATTAATCCCCTCATAGGTCCTAGGTCCTAGGTAAAATTCCCAACGACTAGTTCGAGTGATCCTTGTCAAAACGATCTCGACAGTTGATGAGGATCAAAATCTCTTTTAATCTCATCCATCGAAATTTTAAATGTCGAGGAAATTTCACATTTTTAAATTAAATGCATTTTAATTTATTAAAAAATTAAAATTTTGCATTTATTTCGTCAAAACTTTGAGTTATTATTATTTTATTTTATTTTTATTATTTTATTAGACACTCGAACTTAGCCTTTGGTAATTTTTTCTTTAAATAGGGTGTCAGGGGTCATTTGAGATCATTGGATTTGTGAGTCTTGTGCTAAAGAAAGCTCCCCTGTAATCGTTTTTCATGTGCAATAACGAAAGACTTTGGGGTTGAAATCTTGCTGGTGTTACTCTTCTGGAAATGCTGTAAGATGTTTTATTTTTTTGTATAAATTTAATCTCAGCCATTGATGATAGCTTGATGAAGAGTAATTTTAAATACAGGTATCTTGTTTAGTCACTAGGGTTTGAATGGTAGTTAAATTTTGAATATGATGGTAGGTATCTCCATTAGATTTGGATTTTATTGTCGTTTTCTCCCTCTTTGTTAATGGTTGAATTAAGCTGTGCAGGTAAATCTTGATTTTGAAGATTAACGGGCGTTTGGGGAAGTTCTTGGTTGAACCATCAAACTCCTGAGAAGCATATTCTGAGGAGCCCAGCTAGTTTTGATCTTGGGCTTATCATTTGAATTTTTTTTGTGAATGCATGAAGGGTTTTATGAAGCATCTCACATTAAATTTAAAATTCTGAAAATATTTCTGTGGCATACTAACAAATCTGGCTATTTAGAGCCTTTAAACTGTGAATATTGTAATTATTTAGTTGGTTTTAGGGTTTTTAGTTTTGTTTCTTGCATATTTTGTTTTTGGGTGTTTGTTTTTGTCATTACAGGTTGTAAATCTGAAGGTGTAGTCTTGTTCCGAAGCCAGATCTAGGCCCTGGAGGGTAAGATCTGGCTTCAACATCATTTTTGTAGGGATACTCTTCAACGGATTTTCAAATTTTCTGAAGAAGTTCGAGGTTTTGTCCAAGCTATCTGTTTGCTGGGGTTTCATTTTTGCAGAAAAATTTTGATTTTTTTTTTTAAGGTGAGAGTTGTCCAGACCCTCACCAGTGCACTGTTGACCTGCATGAAACCTCTGCCACAAACTCAAAACACAGTTCCCTCCGTTTACCCACAACTCCTCCACGCATCTTCTCAAATGCTGCCTCTTGCGTTTTTCTGCTCCCTCTGCAACTGTGTCTCTTCTCTGCGCTTCTTCAGTCACTCGCCTATGCCCTGCCATCGCTCATCCACCAAGCCATCATCGCAGCCCTCACATCCATCGCTCGAACTCCTAATCTCTCCATCGGCTATCTCTCTTCGTCCTTGATTCTACATTCTCGAAAAATCCTACGCATTGCTCACTCCTCCTCCTCCCGCGGATTCCCTTTTCCGTTGCGTGATCCCTTATTGCCCGAATACCCTCATCTCCTTTCGACCTGCATTGCAGCTCCATTCACTTGCAATTCCTCAGGCTGGTTTCAAAACCCCTTCTCGCTTCTCCATTTCATTCCTCCTGCCTCACGCTATCCCTCTGATAATTTGCGTGCTGCATCAAACCATTGCTCCACGCATTTCTTCTTCTCACGCATCCCTCACGCCTTGCTCCTCCCCGCAGCTATATCTCAATCTTTTTCACGCTTCTACAACGCTCTTGCATCTCTGCTTCTCTACGCTGCCAGTCCACACGTCCATTCCTTCACCAACAACAAACTCGTTTCCTCCTCGCAGTCACCTTCCTCTGCTGCCATTTCGACCTGCGCTGTCCGCTCTCATCCGCCCATGCTTTTCCTCCACGCGGATTCTCTTCCCTTCCTCGCTTCGACCTGCAAGTTTCAAGCTTTCTCCTTGGTTCGAGTATCCTCAACACTGACATCGAGCTCCTTACACAGCTCCCTAACTCCCTCGGCCTCCTCGCATCTTCCTTCCGCCTTCACAACCTGCAGCAACACACTTCGAATATTTTCGTTTCATGGTTGGGTTAGGGTTAATTTCATCGTAAGCTATTTCATATGTATGGTGTTGTTCCTATTTATCTTAGGTTAGTTTGTAAATAATTCAACTTTGGTTTAATTTTTGTTTTGTTTTATGATTTCAATTTTATATTTTAAAAATCTAAAACAATATATAAAAATCAAAAATAAAATAAAATAAATAAAAAAGGCATAAAAGTTAATGTTAGGGTTTTGATTTAATTTTGTTTAGATTTTCTATAAGAAAAAAAAATTTGAAAGAAAATTTTTCGTGGTATAGCTAAATGTGCCGAGATTTTATATGAAGATTAGCTATCTGAAAGTAGTGATTCATTTTATGAACTAGTTAGCATTTTGTGGTCATTCAAAGTACTTTATCTTTTGAAAATTTAATTGTTAAAGTATTGTGCATCTGACGAATATCTTGCATTTATCTTTCGTTATTGCTTGATTAATGCTTATTGTATGCTAGGCACTTTAGTAAGTATTTTCAAGCTATTGTTAAAGGGTTTGTTTCCATTTCTATTTTCTAAGCAGCAAACCAATTACTCAGTTTTCACTTCATCTAGCAAAGGCACTGGTCTTAAACGTTTAAAAATTCAATCAAATTTTAAATATCAATCAAGCACTCAAATCGCCTCGCTGTGTCTCCCAACCCAGCTGGTTCCCAGTTGGTCTTCATTTATCCCATAGGGTCTACCCCTCTTAGCCTAGGGAGACGACTTAAATGGAGAGATCGGGGATCAAGGTGACAACCCCCGGTCTGAGCGTTGTCGCGGTGCTTAGACACTGTGCGACAAAATTTTTTGGCGTTGTTGTTGGGGATAGAGTTTTTTCTGTCCTTGGTTTCCTCGACGTTCGTCTCGTTTCTTCCCTCTTGTCCTTAGCTCCTTCCTTTCGAGCTTTTCTGTGTTTCACTTTCTGTCTGGGTGGCGACTCCACTTCATCTATCTTCTGCAAGAGTGTATACTAGAAGACATCCAAGTAGTTTGGTTAATCCTGCTCCTGATCCTAAAAGGGCTCTTAGAGTGCGATTACACGAACTCTCTTCTCATACACTTCTTGTTATTCTCGGACGAGAAGCCCTATCTGATATCCATTTCCTTTTTACTAGCCCAGTCGAGCACGACATCATGGATATATTTGCCCCTTGCGATTTTTCTAACATTCAGGGTTATCCCAATGATATTCCAAAGCATGGAATGGATAAATTGCTTATCTTTCAGGGAGATAACACAATTAGTGCTAATTCACATCTGAAAGCTTTTAGTTTGTGGATGGGTAAATACGCAAGGGCTGCTGATTTTAATCATGAAGATGTTAGAATGACCCCTTTTGTTCTAACCTTGGAGGGCAATGCTTTAGAATGGTTTAGATAAAAGCCTCGGGATTCATTTGATTCCTTGCAATCGATCGTTAATGCCTTTAAGTAAAAATATGGAGATAAGAGAGAAGGAAGACACCTTGTGAAAACTATTAGCATAATCAAAAAGAGAGAGAATGAAACTGCCGAAGAATTTAACAAAAGGTTTAATGATATTATTAAAGAATTATCTCAAGATTATAAACCTACCAACAAACCTTTTAGAGATTTTTATATTGACGCCTTTAGCCTTGAGCCATCCTATGAGTTGAGACGCGTTAAACTTCCTGATTATAGGGATTGCCAAGCCTTAGTAGTAGAACTTGAAAAGGACAAGGCAACATCTGGGAAGTTTGAAATCCCAGGTTTTGATAGGGCTGCTACGAAACTAAAAGAGCCTAAAGGAAAAGCAGTTCAAGAACCTGATAGCCGGCTTGTTCAAAAATTGCTCCAAAAGATCGAAAGCATGGAAATTAATCAAGCGAAATTAACATCTAACCATGCTAAGGAGATAGCTACTTTGCAGAATAGGTTGGTCCAAATGGAAAGAGTGCAAATGCAAAATTTCCAGCGCAGAAATAATAATAATAATAGAAATAATAATTGGCAAAAGAAGGGTCAATCTAGTGAGCAGAGACCTCCTAATCTGCTTACGAATTTGGTTGATGATGCTTTGCCTTATTGTCGGGTTTGTGATGCTTTTCATGAGGAGGCTACTTGTCCCATCATTAGAAGAATTTTGGATAATGGAATGTTTGGGGTGGGTGATCAAATAAATGTAGTGGGTAAAGAGTTTCCTTTGTCTATGAACGATTGGATGGAGGTTAAGGAAAATAGTCGAGATGTTATGCATCCCTCATCAGCTTTTGGTATAAGTAATCTCGAAAATGAAGATGATATTTTGGCCAAGTTATATGGCGAAAAACCTTCTCCAGAGCAAATAATGGAAATTGCTGGAGACAAGATTAACTTATCAAAGAAGGGATAAAGATCAGAGCGGGAATCCAATTCCCCCTCGAACCTTTAACCCAGGTTTAAACTTTGGATTAGATGTTGATTTGAGAAGTTGGTTTAAAAATGCGAAAATCTGGGTACCTGTCTCCGAGATTGTGAAAATCCCTTCCCAAAGAGATAAGTTACTAAAAGCTATTCAAGGTCCTCAAGCAAATGTTTCTCAACAGAAAGCCCCGAAAGTTGATTATCACGATGCTCCCATATATTTGCAAAGTTTAGATTCAGATAACAAAGATCATCAACCTTTCTTTATCACCTTAATGGTTAATGGATATAAATTGAATAATTGCATGCTGGATTCTGGTGCATCAGCTTGTGTCATGACTAAGAGGGTCATGGAACAACTTAATTTAAGAGTTTCTAGACCCTACTACAATATATGTGCCATGGATTCTAAAAAGATTGAAGTTCACGGTCTAATCAAGGATTTACAGGTCCACTTATCAGTTTACCCTGACATTATGATTGTCATGGACATTGTTGTTGTTGATGTGCCTGCTGCTTGGGGTATGCTTTTATCTAGAAAATGGGCCTCTGATCTAGGAGGGAGTATTCAAATGAATTGGTCATATGCTATGATTCCTTCTCCTAGAGGTGATGGTTTTGTGAGACTCAATAGAGAGCCCAAGAGAAAATTTCATGTTGAAGATCCTAGGAGACCTCATAACGATATAATTAAAGAACAATCTGACATTGGGAATTATGCCATCATGTCTAATTCCATAGTTCTTCCCGATGATAAGATTGATAAAAAGGTTGGTGATCTCGAAAATAAAGTTTGGTAAATGTATTTTGATGGTGCATCGTCTAGACATGGTAAAGGTGTGGGTATAGTTTTAAAATCACCCCTTGGTCATATTTTCAAGTTCTCCTATCGAGAAATTTGAAGCAATCAACAATGTCGCTGAATATGAAGCATTATTGTTGGGTCTGGAGTTGGCAAAGTCTTTAAGGATTAAGTTGCTTAGCATTAAGGGGGATTCTGACTTAATTATCATGTCGCTTAAAAATAAATTCACATGTAAAAATCAAAGGCTAAGGAATTATCAGAATGCTGTATGGGATACTATGGAACACATTGATGCTTTTGACCTTGAAGCTATCCCAAGAGAACAAAATAGTTTGGCTGATGAACTTGCCGTAGCTGCTACTACTTACAGTTATCTGATGGGCTAATTGAGGATAAGATTAAAATGGAAGTTATATTTAGACCTTCTGTTCCAGATAACTCAGAGCATTGGCAAGTCTTTAATGATGAAAAGCAAGTGAATCGTTTTCTTGATAATTTGGATGAATTTGAAAATTTTCGGATAAATTCTGAGGAGGATGGATTTGATAATCATGAGCATATCACAAATCCTACTCCTAGGAATGTGGTTTCTTTAGAACAACACTTTGATAGGCATGATGCCATAAAGTTAAAAGAGGAGAATAAAATGGATCTGGGCGAATACCTCGAGGTAAACATTGGCACTCCTACTAACACAAAGATTGTTAAAATTGGTAAGGGTACTAGTGTTGAGGAAAGAAAAAAGTTAACCAATTTACTTCACGAATATCGGGATATTTTAGCGTTTTCTTATGATGAATTAAAAGGTTATAGGGAGGATGTCATAGAACACACTATCCCTCTGAAAGATGAAAATGCTAAACCCTTTCGTCAAAAGCTTGGGCAGATTAATCCTAAGTTAGCCCCTTTGGTTCAAAAGGAGTTTTCGAAGATGCTTGCAGTAGGAATTATTGCTCAAACGAGGCATTCAATATGGTGTTCCAACCTGGTGATTGTTAGGAAAAAGAATGGTACGATAAGACTTTGTGTCGATTTTTGAAACCTTAATCTAGCATGTAAGAAAGATAATTACCCTTTGCCAAACATGGAGACTCTGTTGCAAAGAGTAACTGGTTCTGGAATGATGTCATTCCTAGATGGTTTTTTTGGGTATAATCAGGTATGGGTTAAAAAAGAGGATCGTCACAAAACCACATTCACCACACCATGGGGTACTTTCGAATACATTAGAATGCCGTTTGGATTAAACAATGCTGGGGCTACATTTTAAAGGGCTTGTGGATTATGCCTTCAAGGGGTCAATTGGGAAATTTATTGAAATTTATCAGGATGATCTTACTGTTTTTTCTAAAGATGGTATTAGTCATATAAATCATCTTAGGCAAGTTTTTGATAGATGTAGACAGTACGAGATTTCTTTGAACTCGGCTAAGTCTGTTTTTGGAGTAATTGAAGGGAAGTTACTTGGCCACATCATTTCTAAGGATGGAATCAAGATTGATCCTGAAAGAGTTGAGGCAATCCAAAAGATTCCTCTTCCCCATAATCTTAAATCCCTTCAGTCTTTCCTTGGAAAAACAAACTTTCTTAGAAGGTTTATTCCAAATTACGCAGAAATAGCTAAGCCTATTTAGAGTCTTCTGAAGAAAGATGTAAGATTTGTTTGGCAATAAGACAACAAAAGGGCTTTTTAGGAAATCAAAGGTGCTATTGCAAAAGCCCCTGTTCTAGTTAGTCCCGATTACTCTTAAGGATTTCATGATTTTCTCTTTCGCTTTGGAAGATACCATCGCTGGCGTCTTATTGCAGAAAAATAAAGATGGTCATGAGCAGCCTATTGCTTTCATGAATAGAGCGCTTCAATATTCTAAATTAAAATACAATACCATGGAAAAGCAAGTCTATGCCTTAGTCAAATCTCTTAAGCATTTCAAGGCTTATGTGGGTTATTCCAAAATCATGGCTTTTCTGTTGTTAAAGATATATTAACTCAAATCGATTGCTTAGGGACTATTGCTAGGTGGGTTACTAAAATACAAGAATATGATTTAGAGATCAGATCCACCAAGCTAGTCAAAGGCCAAGGCTTGGCTGAAATGATGATCGAAGGCAATGAAAAAGCTCTTTGTTTGATTTGTCTTAACGATCTATCTTCGCCTGAGTTGCAAAGATTAGGAGAGCATGAGTGGTACAAGGACATTGTTTATTACTTGATAAATCTTACATGTCCTGACTATTTAGTTGCTCAGAAGAGAAGGGTTCTTAGATTAAAAGCCACTAAGCATTGCCTCATGAAGGATGGCCTTGGATGGAGAAATCCTGAGGGCATCGTACTTAGGTGTGTTGATGAAATTGAATCCAACTAGTTAGTTTCTGAGTTCCATTCAAGATTTTGTGGTGGTCATTATGTTGCTAGAACTACTGCCCACAAAATTCTGAGAGCTGGTTATTATTGGCCTTCATTTTTTTCTGATGTGCATAAGTTTGTTAGAGGTTGTCAAGCTTGTCAACTGTTCACTGGGAAACAGAAGCTCGCTGCCCTGCCCTTACAACTTGTCGTTGTGGAGGCACCTTTTCAGCATTGGGGTCTGGACTTCATCGGGAAGTTTCATGAAAATTTTAGCAGTGGCTATTCATGGATTTTGATTACTACTGATTATTTCACTAAATGGGTTGAACCCATGCCTGCTAAGAATGCCACTGAAAAGGTCATTATGGATTTCATTGAAAATAATATCATTACTAGATTTGGTGTCCCTGCTAAGATCACTACGGATAATGCCAAGGCTTTTAGTTCCTTAGAGTTTTCGTCTTTCTCTTTCAAATATGGCATTATCTTATGTCATTCATCAAATTACTATCCTCAGGGTAATGGTCTTGCTGAATCAAGTAATAAAAATCTCATAACCATTATCAAGAAGATAGTAGGAGATAATAAAAGATCTCGGGATAGCAAAATCAAGTATGCTTTATGGGCAGATAGGATCACTAAAAAGAAAGCTATTGGTAAAAGTCCCTTTGAATTAGTTTATGGCTTGGATGTAACTTTACCTGGGCACCTGAAATTGCCAGCTTATCAGCTCCTTCAACATTTTTCTACTAATAAGGATGTTGTTAAAAATAGGATAGATCAGATTGTGGAGTTAGATGAAGCTCGTAGGACAACTTTTGATACTATATATAAAAGTCAATCTAACATTAAGAAAAGCTTTGATAAATCCTCTCGATCTAGATCTTTGCAGGTTGGAGATATGGTACTTCTTTGGGATTGCAAGAATGAAAAACCAGGAAAACATAAGAAGTTCGACAGTGTGTGGCTGGAACTGTACATCATCTGAGAGATTGCTGGGCCAAACTCATTCCACTTGAGCAAATTGGATGGCAAACCACTTGATTTACCTGCAAATGGCCAAATGCTCAAGCTGTTCTTCAAAGATGATATCTGATGCCATGGGGCATCCTCTGTTTTGTATTTCTAATCCTATTCCTTGTTTTTTCAGCATTCTCATTTATGTTTTAGGATTTGATTTACTTTCCATGTTATTAGGTAGTTAATAAATGAAGAGCTTATATCTTTTCTGTGCTTAATGTTATATGATGATTTTTGGATGGACGCTACTTATGTTTTGTTGTGTGTTGCGTGGATGCAGGTTCTGGATTTTCACATTCCTACAGTGGAGCAACGTGTCCCCAAGTAGAGCTAGATGTTGACCACTACGTGTCAACTATCCATAGCAGTACACCCCCTTTTCGCAAAATGGATAGCGCTTGATCGACGTGTTCATGCCGTTCGACTATCATCATCAGCCTGATCATGTTATTTTGTAAACCCAGTCTGCATGTGTAAATTGTAAATAATCTTAGCAGATCTGTGTCATGTATGTAATTGCCTAGGTAAACCTAATCTTCTAGTGATGATCTATGTTCTGGAAGGTTTTTTGTCTCACTGATCCATGATCGACAGAGTTTTCCTTCAGCCTAACCCCAAAGCCGGAATGGATTTTGTCATTAGAATCTTAGGGGAGTCCTAGTGTGCTGAGTCGAGTCCATGTAAAAGTGATTTGGGAATAATCCTAACCATTTGGTTAGATTATTTTATTACAAATTGCTTGATCTACTAGATTATGATTGTGTCGCAGAACTGGGTAGTCTATGAGGGCCTATGTCAAATGGGTTTTCCCCCTTGAGATGTAAAAATGTAAAAATTGTGATGTAAAATGTCTTGAGGGTTAGAAAATAATTAATCCCCTCATAGGTCCTAGGTCCTAGGTAAAGTTCCCAACGACTAGTTCGAGTGATCCTTGTCAAAGCGATCTCGACTGTTGATGAGGATCAAAATCTCTTTTAATCTCATCCGTCGAAATTTTAAATGTTGCGGAAATTTCACATTTTTTAAATTAAATGCATTTTAATATATTAAAAAATTAAAAATTTGCATTTATTTCCTCAAAACTTTGACTTATTATTATTTTATTTTTAATTTTTAATTTTTTTAATTTTATTAGACCCTCGAACTTAGCCGTTGGGATTTTATCTTTAAATAGGGTGTCAGGGGTCATTTGAGATCATTGGATCTACGAGTCTTGTGCTAAAGAAAGCTCTCTTGTAATCGTTTTCCATGTGCAATAAAGAAAGACTTTGGGGTTGAAATCTTGCTGGTGTTACTCTTCTGGAAATGCTGTAAGATTTTTATTTTTCTGCATAAATTTAATTTCAGCCATTGATGATAGCTTGATGAAGAGTGATTTTAAACATAGGTATCTTGTTTAGTCACTAGGGTTTGAATGGTAGTTAAATTTCGGAATATGATGCCAGGTATCTGCATTAGATTTGGATTTTATTGTTGTTTTCTCCCTCTTTGTTAATGGTTGAATTAAGCTGTGCAGGAAAATCTTGATTTTGAAGATTAACGTGCATTTGGGGAAGTTCTTGGCTGAACCAGCCAACTCCTGAGAAGCATATTCTGAAGAGCCCAGCTAGTTTTGATCATGGGCTTATCATTTGAATTTTTCTTGTGAATGCATGAAGGGTTTTCTGAAGCATCTCACATTAAATTTAAAATTCTAAAAATATTTCTGTGGCATACTGACAAATCTGGCTATTTAGAGCCTTTAAAATGTGAATATTGTAATTATTTAGCTGATTTTAGGGTTTTAAGTTTTGCTTCTTGCATATTTTGTTTTTGGGTGTTTGTTTTTGTCATTATAGGTTGCAAATCTGAAGGTGTAGTCTTGTTCCGAAGCTAGATCTGGGCCCTGGAGGGTAAGATTTGGCCTCAGCATCATTTTTGTTGGGATACTCTTCAAAGGATTTTCAAATTTTATGAAGAAGTTCGAGGGTTTGTCCAAGCTATCTGTCTCCTGGGGTTTCATTTTTGCCGAAAAATTTTGAATTTTTTTTTAAGGTGAGAGTTGTCCAGACCCTCACCTGTGCACTGTTGACTTGCGTGAAACCTCTGCCACAAACTCAAAATGCAGTTCCCTTCGTTTACCCACAACTCTTCCATGCATCTTCTCAAATGCTGCCCCTTCTGCATTTTTCTGCTCCCTCTGCAACTGTGTCTCTTCTCCGCGCTTCTTCAGTCGCCTACACCCTTCCATTGCTCATCCACCAAGCCATCACCGCAGCCCTCACATCCATTGCTCGAACTCCTAATCTCTCCATCGACTAACTCTCTGCGTCCTCGCTTCTACATTCTCGAAAAACCCTGCCGGTTGCTTGCTCCTCCTCCTCCTGCGGATTCCCTTTTCTGTTGCGTGATCCCTTATTGCCCGAATCCCCTCATGTCCTTTCGACCTGGGTTGCAACTCCATTCACCTACAATTCCCCAGGCTGGTTTCAGAACCCCTCCTTGCTTCTCCATTTCATTCCTCCTGCCTCACGCTGTCCCTCTGACAATTTGCGTGTTGCATCAAACCATTGCTCCACACATTTCGTCTCCTCACGCGTCCCTCACGTCTTGCTCCTCCCCGCAGCTATATCTCAATCTTTTCTCATGCTGCTACAATGCTCCTACATCTCTGTTTCTCTTCGCTGCCAGTCCACACGTCCATTCCTTCACCAACAGCAAACTCGTTTCCTCCTCGCAATCACCTTCCTCTGCTGCCATTTCGACCTGCGCTGTCCGCTCTCATTTTCCCACACTTTTCCTCCACGCGGATTCTCTTCCCTTGCTCGCTTCGACCTGCAAGTTTCAAGCTTTCTCCTTGGTCCGAGTATCCTCAACGCTGGCATCGAGCTCCTTACGCAACTCCCTAACTCCCTCGACCTCCTCGCATTTTCCTTCTGTCGTTGCAACCTGCAGCAACACAGTTCGAATTTTTTTTGTTTCATGCTTGGGTTAGGGTTAATTTCATCGTAAGCTATTTTATATGTATGGTGCTGTTCCTATTTAGCTTAGGTTAGTTTGTAAATAATTCGACTTTGGTTTAATTTTTGTTTTGTTTTATGATTTCAATTTTATATTTAAAAAATCTAAAACAATATATAAAAAACAAAAATAAAATAAAATAAATAAAAAAGGCATAAAAGTTAATCTTAGGGTTTTGATTTAATTTTGTTTATGTTTTCTATAAAAAATAAAAAATTTTTTTTGAAAGAAATTTTTTCGTGGTATAGCTTAATGTGTTGAGATTTTATCTGAAGGTTAACTATCTGAAAGTAGTGATTCATTTTATGAACTAGTTAGCATTTTGTGGTCATTCAAAGTACTTTATCTTTTGAAAATTTAATTGTTAAAGTATTGTGCATCTGACGAATATCTTGCATCTATCTTTCGTTATTGCTTGATTAATGCTTATCGTATGCTAGGCACGTCAGTAAGTATTTTCAAGCTAGTGTTAAAGGGTTTGTTTCCATTTCTATTTTCTAAGTAGCAAACCAATTACTCAGTTTTGACTTCATCTAGCAAAGGCACTAGTCTTAAAGGTTTAAAAACTCAATCAAATTTTAAATATCAATCAATCACTCAAATTGCCTCACTGTGTCTCCCAACCCAGTTGGTTCTTAGTTGGTCTTCCTTTTATCCCATAGGGTCTACCCCCCTTAGCCTAGGGAGACGGCTTAAACGGAGAGATTGAGGATCAGGGTGATAGCCCCCGGTTTGAGCGTTGTCGTGGTGTTTAGACACTCTGTGCGACAACACCTCCCAGCCGAGCCAGACCTCGTAGGCAGTGATTGTTGACTCAGATTGCTCATCTCCATCACTTAGTGACTCTTGCGCAGTTTTCATCAGCGGTGCCCGGAGCCATCATCCCACTTCACAATCTTGCCGCCTTTCCCAGTCACCTGCATCTGAAATGATCATGTGCCATAGTAGACTAGGAGGTTTTGGATTTGATGTCGTCTGGTCATGAGTGACTACAGGTACAGGTACGCCAACAAACATGGCAAGATGATGAATGGGATAAATGAAGGGAGCACATGCAGAAGGATAGGTTCACCAACGGATGAACGAATAAAGCATGTGAAGCAGACGAACATGCACCTTCACAAAGAGATGAGCCTGTCGAGCCTTCTAGCATGCAAGCAAGGAACAACATGCTAAAGCTTCATCAAGCGAACCAACGACCATCAAAGACTCCGCGCACTTCGCCATGGAAAGGTGAACCTATGATACACCATGAAGACATCCATCACCCAACAAAACTGTAGGTCGACATGTACTCCAACAACAACACTAATGTACCAACACTGTCATGTCAAGTCGTGTCGAGTCATGTCATGAGTCATGTCGCCCACATCTCCACTATGGGCTGGGTTGTCAATCAATGTGATGTAACGTGGAAGTCCAAGAGACCCACTTGTTGAACAATGAGTCATGTAAGTCAAAAAGTCATGGAAGCCAAACAGTGATGATGGTAGTCGAACAACCACAAGGGTTAGTTTCACCCTTGGCTATAAATACCCCCTCATTTGTACATGCAAAGGACTTTTCACCTCATCTCCTCGCACATAGCCAAGAGAGTCTGTAATCTTTTCTTTGAGGAGTAAGTAGTGGCTCCAGCATCCCGCACGCGGGTTAGTGATGTATGGTGTAGCGATGTGTCTTGGAACTTTCGCTTAATTCAGAAGCCTGTTAACAGGCCAACACATTTTCACATGTATTGTATCTGTTGTAACACTGATCTTTAACACTTGTAATGCATGTTGCTTTAACCTGTGTTCTACATCTGAACTGTTTCATTTGTTGTAATGCATAATCTATTAATGGAATGTGTTGTATATGCTGTTAACGCTGTCTCGCCCGTGTAGACTGCTCTCCCGGACATCAGACGAACCTTTCACATGAAGCTTGCTGTAACAACCGTTGCACTCGTTCGGACTGATCTGTTGAGTGTTGTATATGTTATCTTACCTTGTATGATGTAACTTCCGCATCCGCGTGGACTGCTCCTCTGGAAGTTGTGCATGTCCTCTTGTGTTGTGGGTTCCTAGCAGTGTTGGGATTGCTCCCAATCGACCTGGAACTCACTCTCACCCTCTCCCTCAACAGTGAAAGTACCATTGACACAAGTGACACTTACACTCACCAGGCACACAAACCTCACTTCTCGAAGACAAAGCAAACCAATCTCCTGTGTTGACAAGCAAGGGTTGAGGCAGATCTTTAAGATAGTGGCAACCGGGCCATCGTATCGGATGGGACTCCACCAAATAGTGTGAGGTCTAGTTGGGACTTCATACCGGGGAGATCCCCTGATGTTGGCGGGTCCAGCACCGTCTACATTTTGGTGCTAGGAGGGCCAGATGACAAGCTGAGTCCTCACATTTGTTTTAATCTCTACATATCTATCATGACTAACTACCGAGTTGCCTTTCCGGAGCGTATGTCTTATGGAAACGATTTCATCATCTTGGAAAAGCTCTCAGATAACTTGTCTCATAAAACATTTGATGGTGGAGGCTACTTAGCCTTGGTTAGGCATGCGGTCTGCATTGTAGGTTCATGCGAAAGACATGGATTCTTTGAAGAATACATGAGTTGCGCGTTGTTCGTCTACATGCTTCGAGGGCACCCCATGCACTGGTGTGCCACGCTGCCAGAAAAATCTATTCATTCTCCTGCTCATTTGGTCGTAGAGATAGACCGTGCTTTTAATCACTTTAACTGGAAAGCACTTGATCAAGAAATTATGAAATTACGAAAATCACCCTATGAATCTGTTGATCAGTTTTACACATGCTTTTGTAATCTTGCATACCGATTCCTTGAAGATGAAATTGATTGGGAATTTCTTTGTGGAAGATTTGAGTATTTTCTTCACATATCCGAACCTCGCTCAACACGCTTTGGTGATGGAACTACACAATCACTGGCAGGCCTAGTAGTTGTCACAAGTGACTATCCGTCTTCACCTCATCAAACAACTCCACCACCATGGAGTGATGTGGGAGATCATGCACATGCCTCTGTTGAACTGTCACACTCTCCTACCCCACCTACTCTTGAGATTTGCGCAGATTTGGCTTGCAAGCCTGTTGGTTGTCACGTGGACTCTTTCCCTCGACCTTCACCCTTGCGTTCTGTTGATCCTCTAGATTGTACTGTCTTGTGTTCTCGCCTTCCGAACTCCTCACCTGTTGTTAATGAGGATCAAGCTGTTGACGGAGTTGGTGTTATGCAGCCAATTTGCGCCATCAGTCATGATGAGTGTGTCCGGGAATCTAAAGAAGAACCCGCTGTGAAGGATGACCCCCTTCTAGCTGCGCCTCATCCGCTTCATCCTGATATCCCTTATGATTCTGCCACTGTTGATTTCCCTTGTGAAAACCCATTTCCAGATGTTTCTACTCCCAATCATTCACAGGACACCTCGGATGTCAGTCTGTAATTACAGTGCAGAGAGGACACATCTTCCTCAGAAAAGCCGTTCAATCTGTCATTTATCTTTCTTGAAAACACAGAGGGTGAACATCTTTGTTTCTCATCCACCCCTTTGCCCGATTCATCAAATCATGAGGATGCCAACAAACATCTTGAATTTTCTGATCTTGGTTGTCGTGATCTGTCGACTTCCTCATCCAATCACGATGTTGATTCAATCGTTGTCAATCTATCCAAGGGACTGATCTACAATGATCTATCTGTCAACAAAGTCGAAACCCCGCAGATTGTCGAGGCACTTGAACCTGAGCTGATGGTTATGTCAGGCCCTCGCTGTCCTGAGGTTGGTTTCACTTCCGGTCAAGAAATTGTTGAAACACTCAAGGCTCCTCATCACTCTCTACTTTGCATTGAAGATCAACCAAACACCTAGATTTCACTTCCTCCACTCAAGCTACACAATCCCATTGCTCATGAATTGGAGGAATCTTACACAGCAAGCACACATGCACAACATAAGTGGCCTACCTTTCTCGTGTTTGCTTGCACGTCACAGTCAAGAGAATGCACACACTCAACATCTGCATGCAGTGTAACACAACACCATGGCAACTCCACAAAGTGCATGTCATGCGTGTTCACTCATCTCTGTTCTGTGGTCGCTCGTAAACTCGGAGTGTGCTTATCGTCTCTGTTATATCTTTCTTTTTTGCTGGTTCGCATAGTTGTCTTGTTCGCAAACCATGCCTTCACCAACATGGTTCAACCAATGCGTCGGTGGCTGCATTGGAAGTATCACCTCATGTGAGATGGCCCATGCACCGTTAGCTTAGGAGTAGGAGTGGTGTTTGCTTTTTCGCTTGTCTTTGCTTTCTGGTTTGCATGATTGTTTGCTTGCTGACTTGGTTGCTTTGCTTGCTTGTTGTTGTTTTCACTTTGTTTGCTTTGCCTACTATTTTTGTTTATGTTGTTTTGTATGCTTGGTATATTACTATTTTTGTTTCTAGAAATAAGTGCTGCCAACTTCTACGTTCTAGCCTTTGAATAGAGTATGTGGCTAAAATTTGAGGAAAACTCGTGACACTGCAACACTTGGCCAGTCTCGTGTCCTCCTTTGTGCTTGGTTGTAAACTTCATCTGATGAAGTCCTGACGGAAATATGAACCGTCTGCAAGGGAAGTTTCTGTCCAACTGTGAACCTATGTTCACACTAGGAAGCCCCATGTCTATACTCAGCGTTCTGCTTTGTGTGTTCAAGCTCATCCAACTAGTAGAAACGGAGAAGGGGAAAATCTAAACGAGAAAACCTATGTCAGAGGTCTTACATGCTTCTTTGAAGGAACAACCTCTTTTGCTCTCAATAAGTCGGGATCTCTCTTCCACCCCAAAAATAAATAAGTGCCTATGCACAGTCATCTTGAAAAATACAAAGGTGAAAGAAGAGAAAGACTTCCTGCGCAGAGAGGTGAAGCACGCAAATCCGCCGGGGTACTAACCAGGGTTTCTGGCAGTGGAGCAATGTGTGTGTTCTTGCGTGACTCTGCCGGGGTACTGTCCAGGCCTGCTGGCAGTAGAGCAACACCCGAGATGAAAACTTGTACTCTGAAAATCTTCAACTCGCGAGCTGAACTACCCTTCCTGGATTTGAAACACTGAGATCTAAGGTGAACTTTTGATTGTGTTTGACTGAGTTGGCAAAGGGTGAACCATGTATGTCCATGGGGTAAGTGGGGAAGATGAAGTAACCATCACAACGATTCAATACTCCCCGAAAGACCAAGGCCCTGTGCTAGCAATGAACTAAAACAGAGAAGCTGGAGTTCTACCAGTGTGTTGCTAAGTGTTGTAGCGGCTACAACCACCCTCCAAAATTTTGGCCTGCACCAATTTTGGAGCCTCCCTCGAGAGTTTCACTTGATGACTGCACACGTGCGGGTTCGCTTCGTGAGCTCATGTGAGTCCTCGCATCCACCTTGCTTGTTCATTTCACTCAAGTTTTTGCATGCTGGTCTAAGTCATGCTTGCGACCATGTTCTGGTTATGCTCGAAGCCTTCGCTTTGTATGTGCTTGTTGTGTTCGCTATGAAAGCATCTGTCACACTCACACACTGAGTCACATTCACTATTGTGCAAGTGTCGTCTCGATCAATGAATGGTCAATCACGAGTGCCGCGCTTGTCACTTGCACTGTCGGTCAGTCATGTTGAAAACTTGAACATGTGTGTCTGCATGGTTTGGGTCATTTCATCATCGAGTCATGTGAGTGTGTGTTTGCATGATCACCTATGCATCTTTCAAACGTTCACACACTTAAGTCGTTTTTTTTTTTTGTTGAAGTCCCGACGACCAAACTCCCCTTTGACAGTTGGACCATCACCTCACCATCGAATCAATCGATTGTCAACTAGAACAATGCAGAAGCGTCAACAACTAGTCTTTTCAAGCTGCGTTGCCCGTAAGTAGTTCAATCAACTTCCATGTTGACCACCTGGACAGTCGAACCCGGTAGTCACCACGAGATTGACTCCCTTCAAAAATTGCACAGAGGCCACTGACCTCACTCGTTCAACTGACTGAGGAAATTGCGCAGACATGCCAGACAGACACCAAGTGCCCATTCCTGTCTCCTTCAGTAAATTGCATAGTTTTCCTAGTCAGTCATCCGGACAATCGACTGGCTGCTCATCCAAGAAATTGTGCAGTTTTTCATGAGCAGGCCTTCTGCTGTCTAGTAGTCCGCTCAGCTCAGAAATTGCGCAGAGATGATCAGCAAGCTGGCTTCCTAGCCTCAGCGCAATTTGCCTGCCAGCAACTCCTAGCAGCAGACTGCTAGTTCCTTCTAGGAATTGTGCAGTTTTTGCTGCTAGCGACTGAGTAACCAACTGCCAGTTCCCTCTGGGAATTGTGCAGTTTTCGCTGCCAGTGACCCCAATAGCCAACTGCCAGTTCCCTTTGGGAATTGTGCAGTTTTGGCTGCCAGAGACCCCAACAGCCAACTGCCAGTTCTCTTTGGTAATTGTGTAGTTTTGGTTTCCAGTGACCCCAACAGCTAACTGCCAATTCCCTCCGGGAATTGCGCAGTTTTCGCTGCCAGCCTTGCAGGGAGTTCCTCCCAAAAACTGCGTAATTTTTGCCTATTGACCCTTCATGCAGCCCGACCTGTTCCTCTGGAAAATTGTGCAAATCTGGCTGTCCAGCCTCCGCTGCCCATTCGTTTCGAAAAATGCGCATAGCATGCCTGCCTTGCCTTCCTGTAGCGCAGACTGTCCCTTCCAAAATTTGCGGAATTTTACCTCCCAACTGAGCCAGACCTCGCAGGCAGTCACTGTTGATTCAGATTGCCCGTCTCCATCACTTAGTGACTCTTGTGCAATTTTCATCAGCAGTGCCCAGAGCCATCATCCCGCTTCACAACCTTGCTGCCTCTCCCGGTGACCTGCATCCGAAATGATCATGTGCCATGGTAGACTAGGAGGTTTTGGATTTGATATCGTCTTGTCATGAGCGATTGCAGGTACAGGTGCACCAATAAACATGGCAAGATGACGAATGGGATGAACGAAGAGAGCACATGCAGAAGGACAGGTTCACCAACGGACGAATGAACGAAGAATGCGAAGCAGACGAACGCGACGAACATGCACCTTCACAAACATATGAGCCTGTCAAGCCTTCAGGCACGCAAGCAAGGAACAACATGCTAAAGCTTCATCAAGCGAACCAAGGACCATCGAAGACTCCGCACATTTCGCCATGCAGAGGTGAAGCTATGATACACCATGAAGGCATCCATCACCCAGTGGCACTGTAGCTCGACATGCACTCCAGCAACAACATGAATGTACCAACACTGTCATGTCAAGTCATGTCGAGTCATGTCGCCCACATCTCCACTATGGGCTAGATTGCCAATCAATGTGATGTAACGTGAAAGTCCAAGAGACCCACTTGTTGAACAAAGAGTCATGTAAGTCGAAAAGTCATGGAAGCCAAACAGTCATGTGGGTAGTCGAACATCCACAAGGGTCAGTTTCACCCTTTGTTATAAATACCCCCTCATTTGTACATGCAAAAGACTTTTCACTTCAGCTCCTCCCACATAGCCAAGAGAGTCTGTAATCTTTTCTTTGAAGAGTAAGTAGTGGCTCCAACGCCCCGCACTCGGGGTTAGTGATGTATGGTGTAACAATGTGTCTTGGAACTTTCGCTTAGTTTAGAAGTCTGCTAACAGGCCAACACGTTTTCACACATGTATTGTATCTTTTGTAAGACTGATTTTTAACACTTGTAATGCATGTTGCTTTAACCTGTGTTCTACATTTGAACTGTTTCATTTGTTGTAATGCATAAGCTATTAATGGAAATGTGTTGTATATGCTATTAATGCTCTCTAGCCCGTGTAGACTGCTCTCTTGGACATCAGACAGACCTTTCACATGAAGCTTGCTGTAACAACCATTGCACTCGTTCGGACTGATCTGTTGAGTGTTGTACATGTTATCTTACCTTGTATGTTGTGACTGCCGCATTTGTGTGGACTGCTCCTTTGGAATCTGTGCATGTCCTGTTGTGTTGTGGGTTCCTAGTAGTGTTGGGATTGCTCCCAATTGACCTGGAACTCACTCTCACCCTCTCCGTCGACAGTGAAAGAACCATTGACACAAGGGACACTTACACTCACTAGGCACGCGAACCTCACTTCTTAAAGACAAAGCAAACCACTCTCTTGTGCTAACAAGCAAGAGTTGAGGCAGATCTTTTAGATAATGGCAATCATGCCATCGTACCGAATGGGACTCCTACACCAAATGGTGTGAGGTCTAGTTGGGACTTCTTACTGGGGAGATCCTCTGATGTTTGCCGGTCCAACACTGTCAACAGAAAGCAAAGCAATCCTGAAATGGAAACAAAGATGTTAGTACGATAATAGATACAAGATATAAAATGCTTTCAAAATATAATCAATGCTTAAATCAAAGCATGTAGAGATATTTGCAAAATGAAAAACAATTATTGTTCTACTTGCAAAAGGAAAATGAAACAATGTTTGTCAACATATAATATTCAACAATGACAAGCACAATAGACAATTGCAAGTAAAACCATAAGATGTATTAGCATGAGATACACTTATACTAGATTTGAATACGATTAGTCTTGGTTATTTTTAATCTAAAATCCCTAATCTATGTGAGAAGTCCTTCTCTTGAGCTCTTACCAAAGGGTAAAAATTGGAGTGACTGTAAGAAAGAGGGGGCGAGGACACAAAGGTGTCATTAACGATATCTGCCCCCTAAGTCTTAAGAGCCAGCGTGTGTCTTTGTTTCTACAAGGGGACAAACCACCTCTATAACTGTAGAGTCACAACACTTTTACTTTACTTCGTACCAAATGGAAGAACTTTTTAAGAAAGCCTTTTTCCCTATACTTTCAATCAACCAAGCTTATGCTTGGAGGTTAATTTTAGTGAGCCTTTGGAAGTCTGGCTTGGAAGCTTTTTTATACTAAAATGTCTAGATGAGAGTGCAAATTGTGTTAATTCCCCAAATAAAATACACTTATACGCAAATGTTTCATAAATGGAAAATGAGATAACTTGTAAAACTTTGAAAATTTAGCATGTAAATGAACTCTTTATGTGCTTGCATGAAAATAAGCAAATGAAGTAGATTGTTTTAAAGTTATGATTGTTTCAAATTTCAATAGAATTGCCTCAAAAGTTATCAATGTGTATAATTAAAAAAAAAAAGTGAAGTATGTACTTGAACGAATAATCAAAACTTGCCACAATGTTAAATGTTTGCACATAAGATAAAATTTATTCAAAATTTACAAGTTGAAGCATATGCATGTGAGAGATTTAAAATTGGGAAGAATTGCATGTGGATTGGAATGAGTTAATTCTTAAGTATGAAATTAAGTGTTTAGAAGTTAAGAAAACTAGATGCAAAAATCAGTCAAACCATAAGAATTCCCTCCTCAAATGAGGAAGGGGGATGCCATGGGAAAAATCCCAAGCTCCCTCAAAACATAAATTTTATTTTATTAGTGCTTGAGATGAGTTAAAATGCCTCTAAAGGGCTGCCCACAATATGAGAGAGATGTTTACAAATTGCAGAAATTTAACAAGGCTAGACTCTTTCTCAAGAATATACAACAACAAGCTACAAGGCCCAAAAGGCCCTTCAAAAGATAGTTGCAAGGCTCAATAAGGCCCATGGCCTAAATGAACTTACAACTTTCCCTGAAATGCTTACGGCCTACCTTGAGTACTGACGGTTTCCCTTGAAAAATCAATCGTTGAAATGGGCAAGGGGATCCTGCATGGACACAAGTAAGTAGTTTTTCAATGTCTATCCTCAAAGCTCTTTGTTGTCCAATGCTTCAAGCTTATGGGCTACAAAATGAAAGACAAGAGTTAAGAAAAAAATAAACTAGAATACAAATTGAATGTACAAAAATACTAGCTCAACTATTGTGAGTAAACCCCCATACTTGCCTAGTCTTGATGATAGCTTTTGAAAAACAAATATGACTTTGAAAAGCTAGAATAAAAGAAATATTTAAATGATGATCAAGTAACTATAGAGTTAGGAAACTCCCTCATGCTTCATTGGATGGAAGACTTTGGAGTGGACGATGACAAAATCTTGGATCACTATGGCTCCAAGAGTTGGTTGATCTTGTGAAGGTTTTCCCCACTTTTGGATGGATTCCTGCATACAAAACAAAAATGTTTTCTACACACTTGAAAGACATATTAGTTCATATATGGATTAGACCAATACAATAAACATGATAACCAAACATTTCTCCTAAAATGAGTTGGAAAGCCTATTCCTAGAAGATAACTCTAAATCAATGGGTTGCAAGATAGCTTGCACACAGCAATCCAAATAAAATGGCAAAATACAATCTAATATTCATTCAATATGCAAAAGGAAATGAACATGAAATAACTAGCATGAAAAGAAGTCACCTCATTACGCCAAAATAACATAAGACATTTAGCCCCAAAGTCTTGATTATATTAAAAATATGCAAGTACAAACAGACAGAGTTTCCTCAAGCCCAATAGCTCATAACATGATACAGTATGAGAGCCCATGGCTCCATTATATAGAGAGTTGGGAGAAAATTCCAGTGTAGGAAGTGATTAAACAAGTGGCATGCGTTGAAGAAAATGTAACTAGGTTCAGTCTTCATAATGACACAAGTCAATGATGTAAAATATCTTTGTAAAATATGAATCATGGATTTCATAATCAAATGTATTTGTTTACGTAGCTCTCATTATGAGCACTAGGTCATAGGATTGTGTCATTAACGTTTACGCATGAAATGTACAAACAAGACTCCAAGATCAAAGGTAGAATCATGTGACAAATCTCTCTCGAAGGCAAGATCAATGGGCTACTAAAGGATCCCTCTAAACGCATGCAATAAATGTATTTTTCGGCATAAAAATGTATTTATACTTGAATGATCAAGTCCGCTGAAAGTCGGTTAAGAGGCAGTTCATGTCGGCTTGAAATAAAGGCCTCAAACACTCTAAATAGCCCTCCTCCTCAAGCATTTGGTGACCAATGTTTTGGGTTTGCTTTCCTATGCGAGAAAGTGCGAAGTGAGGGTCTATGGTTTTGCGAAGAAGGGTGAAGGAAGGATTTGCTTCCTATACGAAGGAACCTATCTACAGTGCGAGATAAGGGTCTACTCAAGCAGCCACAAGCTGAGAAGTATGAGGATTGTCCAACGAAGTTAGTGCATCATCATCACCTCGAAGAATAGTATTCGATCCTTAGTGCACTTGAAGGGCAGATACACTTGAAGAATAGAAACCTCTAGATCGAAGATCCAACAAGCTAAAAGGGCCATGATTCTGTCACACATATGAAGAGTCTGTTCCTTGTTAGGGTTGTAATGTAGTCCTAGTCTATCTCTGCAGTAAGGGTTGACTCCAGTCTCAAGAAGGTTTGGATATTCGTCTAGAAGGGAGCCACCACCATAGCAAAGTAAGAGAAGGAGTATAAGGTCAAATTGTTCACTTACACATGGAGAACCTACAGTAGTTTTAGGACTGCAGTAAAGGTTTCCAGATAGTCACTTGAAGGGATCAAAGTATCCTTGCGTTGAAGTGATCTTCTCGGCCAACAAAGTACCATAGGCAAGAGACAAGGAGAGAAAGAAGCAAGATCTTTCATGGTTGGTAGCAGATCAGATCCTTGTTGCAGTAGGTGATTGGACCGCAGTAAGAAGAGATTCTTGCCTTCGATCTTGGAGTCATTTTTTCTCAAGGGTCTTGTATTGGTCTTGGAAATTTTGTCAAGAGAAGAAACTATAACAAGAATTACCGTGGGTTTTCCTCTCAGGTTTGGAGAGGTTTTTCTCTAGTCACTGCCTATATCTTGTGTTATTGTTCTTTTTATTATTATGCATGGTAGCTAGTTGATGAAGTTAATAATGACTAACATATAAAAGTTAATGTTTTGAATTATCTAAAGATTGAAACTTACTTCAAAAGCAGTTATCAAGATAGAGAAATCATTAACTAAATAGAAGCCCTTAGATTTATCAACAACATGAGGTGACAATCCCAAAGAGAAATCTGAATTTGTTGAATGGAGCTCCAATGCCAAGTGTAAAAATTAATTTCTGGCAAGTGGAAATCATTTTCATCTTCCCTTATGTGCCAAATTCGAATTTTATAATGGAATGACAAGTGTAGATGGGTGGTAACCAGGGGTTAAATTTGACGGGTGACCCTACCTGTCAAGGAATTTTTTTATGACGTTTTTATTTTTACACTGCCCATCATATGACTTTTAAATTTATTTGTACAAGTTTTATCTAATTTCAAATTGTACAATAAAAGAACAATAGTTGTGAAATAATTTTCAAACCAAAAACATAACGTGGATGATTTCTCGGTTGGATACAATGACCCTTTTGGTCGCTCGCCCAACAACCGACTTTGTAGACAAGAAGTTGTGTTCAACCTCATTTCGGACAAAACCCAATAGTCTAATGCTATTTACTGCACAAACCATTGTTGAAAGTCCAGTCCAATTTTTTACAGCAAATACAAAACAAAGCTCAATTTTTTACATAACCCACTACCCAGAATTCAGCTAGTTTAATATCCCACTAAAGACAAATGGATTCAATGCATCAAGCTCTACTGAAATTTCAAACATATAAAAAGTCCAGTCCAATTTTTTACAACAAATACAAAACAAAGCTCAATTTTTTACATAACCCACTACTCAGAATTCAGCTGGTTTAATATCCCACTAAAGACAAATAGATTCAATGCATCAAGCTCTACTGAAATTTCAAATATGGTATTGATAAACATCTAAATGGCAGTTTGGCAATGGCATGGATAATTATCCAAAACATAGCGATAAATCCTTTTCTCTGATCTTTCTATATGCAACTAAGAAAATACCTGACATTTTGCAGAGCATAAAGCATGTCGGTCATCAAGTGTTCCTCGACATCCAACACCACCATAGGAAAGAGATAACTGAAAGGACATTAGAATCACAAAATGCATCATGAAAATTAGAATAATACAGGGCTGAATATAAAATAGAATTGCATTAAGATACAAATACTTGAAGTACTATAGAAACAAACGAATAATGCAGGACCAAATGTAGTATAAAATATAATTCCTAATTTGTTTACTCAATATTATGTAAAATTTGGCACCACACAATTATATCATCCATCCATGAATCACTTCAAGAAATTACAAGAAATTACCAGCTATAACAGTGTAGTTTTTATTTGTATAGAGAGGGAGGAATTTCAAAAACCTGGCAACGTAATCTCTCGCGGGTTAGTAGATCCAGAGTAAAGATGGATCTATTCTAGTTTAATTCCCCCATTTAAATAGGCTACATTCCAAGTGAATACCATGGGTCAATACCATGTGCCATTTTGGTGAATACCATGGGTCAATACCATGTGCCATTTTTATTTTTATTAATACAATATTAGGGTTAATAA